>JAJPUD010028022.1:947-15034 GCA_023553655.1 Myrmecobius fasciatus
GCAGCAGCAGCAGCAGCAGCAGCAGCAGCAGCAGCAGCAGCAGCAGCAGCAGCAGAAGCAGGGATTTCAATTTCCCTGAGGCAATTTGTCGAGTTGACTTCTGGTCTGAGGCTGATCTGGCTAGATCCGCACCAGGACCACACTTTCAGCTGCTATCAATCCACCCTTTATCAAAGGTAGACCAGCCAAAGCACCTGCCCACAAGCAGAGCAAAGTGGCCCAACAGTCTCCCATGGACTTCCTGGCAGCCTAAAATCTTCTGGTCCTTCCCAGCCCCAGACGTGCACCCCAGCTGCACACTGGAGTCTGAGCGCTGCTGTCTGAGCACTGGGAGGTGCTCGATCCCCTGCCCGTTTAAAACTGACCTCAGAAGTTCTTTCAAAGTAGATTGTTGATAGAAGTGCATTGTAGTCCAAGTGTTTGGTGGAGCCTTCACTCCAGAACCAGTTTGGAGGCTCAATTTGTCTGGGTCTGAGGGAAGGTCTCAGGAACTCACAGAGAATGTTGTCTGTAGTTCGCCAACTTGGCTCCGGCCCCCCAGCCCCCCTCCTCTTATTGTCTTGACAAATGTATATCTTATTTATTTACACTTTTCAATTTCATAGAATAACCAAATCTATGCCCTGAGATACAAAGTGTTATTTCTAATAATTCATCTTCCCTTCTTATCCTATAATCCTATATACTGCAAGTTTATTAATACATTGAAAACAAACTAAGAAAAAAAATGGGTCTTTTAAACTGGGGCAGCTCAAGGTTAACTACTGGGAAGATAGGACAATACAAAGAGAATCAACTAACACTGGCTATTAGTATCTCTGTCAACCTGCATTGAGGTTGAGCTTGGGATGGAAAAAGCAAAAGAAATAGCTCAAATTTATATGATTTGTAATGTTATAAAAAGCATATTCTCAGTAATGTTTACCATAGTAACCCTATCATTCTGGATAAAACAATTATTGTCCTTATTTTACAGATAATGAAAATAAGGTTGAATTTAAGTGAAGGAACTTGGCTATTTTTTTAAAAATAACACATAAGTGTTAGAGCTATCATTTGCAGTCAAGTCTATGAACCTGAATCTATCATTTTATATTATTACTATAGCATACCTTATGATAAAAGGATAGTTTTTTTTTTTAATTGACCAAATTCAGAGAAAAAATCCTTCTCCCAATAGCATTTGACCTCTTCCTTCTGGGTCTAAATTCAAATATCTGTAATATTAATTTTAAAAGCTATTCATATCCTTCTTTCATGTGTGTATATCTGTTTATATGCAAATTCTTATATGTTGCATGTCTATGTACAAAGTCAATTCATCTGCCTACATTATGAAAATATTTTCCTAATCAGATTTTGCATCAAGTTTACTTTCAATTGCAATAAGAATTATTGGAAAAATTGTAATATCATCTAAGAAGAGTTGATATTTTCATGAAATCTCCAGTTAGAACAGACTTGTATCATTCATTGAGAAGCAGACTAGATAATGCATTTTGACTAAATGATTTGTTTGTGGACTCAATCTGACAAAGAATAAAGAATAAGGAATTTGAAAGTTAGAAAAGACCTAAGTTTAAATCTATTTTCCAGAATTGTGACTCTGAATCAGAGCTATGTGACTTAAAAACAAACAAACAAACAAACAAAAAACTTCAAACCTTTCCTAAGTTTCAGTTTCCTCATCTATAAAATGGGGATAGTAAGAAAGAAGAAAAAAATGAAACAGAAAGGAGAAAATGTGCTTCACAGATTGTGAGAAGTATGCATACTTTTTAAACTTGGAAGAACATTATAAATCTCAGCTATTGTCTTAAAAATTCTTGCTTATTTATTATTTTCTATTAAAAAAGTCATTCACTTTTAATGCTGCTTCTATTGTAATAATTTTGATATGAAAGATGTTACCATATATACCATATATTTTGTATATGGTTGTATATATATACACATACACATACATACATATATCATATATTAATATACTTTATTTTTGCCTTTTTCATGTTTGTGTATTTGCTCACAGGCTGTTCTCTAAGTATACTATCATATTATCTGCAAAGAGTGATCATTTGATTTCCTCATGACCTACTCTAATTTCTTTAATCTATTTTTCTTTTCTTATTGCCAAAGCTAATATTTTTAATACAATATTGAATAGTAATGGTGATAATGGGCAGCCTTGTTTCACTCCTGGTCTTATTGAGAATCGTTCTAGTTTGTCCCATTACATATGATGCTTGCTGATGATTTAAAGTAGATGATACTACTGATCATTTTATGGAAAAGTTCATTTATTCCTATACTCTCTAGTGTTTTTAGTAGGAATGGGTGTTGGATTTGATCAAATGCTTTTTCTGCATCTATTGAGACAATCATATGATTTTTGTTAGTTTTGTTATTAATATAGATGATTATGTTGATAGTTTTCCTAATATTGAACCAGTTCTGCATTCCTCATATTAATGCTAATTGTCATAGTGTATTATCCTGGGGATAACTTTCTGTAATGATTTGCTAATATTTTATTTAAGGTTTTTGCATCAATATTCATTAGGGAAATTGGTCTACAATTTTCTTTCTCTGTGTTCTTCCTACCTGGTTTAGCTGTCAGCACCATATCTGTGTCATAAAAGGAATTTGGTGGAATAACTTCATTCCCTATTTTTTAAAAAAAGTAGTTTATATAGTATTGGAATTAATTGTTCTTTGAATGTTTTGTAGAATTCACATGTAAATATTAGCAAAGAGACTACAGAAAGTCATCCCCAGGACAATAACATCTCTTCTAGGAACTTGGATGCCATACCAATTGGTGCATATATTTTTAGTATTAATATTCCTTCATTATCTATGCTACACTTTAGTAAAATATAGCTTCCTTCTTGGTCTCTTTTAATTAGATATATTTTTTTTCTTAATCTGAGACAAGGATTGCTACACCTGCTTTTTGTTGTTGTTGTTGTTGTTGTTCACCTGAAGCATAATAAGTTCTGCTCTAGCCTTTTACCTTCACTCTGTATGTATCACTGTTTTGTTTTTTTTTTTTTCTGCTGAGACAATTGGGGTTAAGTGATTTGCCCAGGATCACACAGCTAGGAAGTGTTAAATGTCTGAGACCATATTTGAACTCAGGTCATCTTGACTTCAGGGCTAGTGCTCTATCCACTGCACCATCTAGCTGCCTCCTGTATCACTATTCTTTAGATGTGTTTCTTGTAAACAACATATTGTAGTAGTCTGGCTTTTAATTCCATCTGCCATCCCCTTCCATTTTATGGGAGTGTTCATCCCATTCACATTCACAGTTAAAATCAGTAATTCTGTATTTTCTGCCATGTTATTTATCCAAGTTTATGTTTTCCTCTTTCCTTTTCCCCTTCTCTCCTCCCCAGTATTTTGCTTGTGATGACCACCTCCCTCAAACTGTCCTCTCCCTTTAGAGCCCCCTTCCCTTTTTTACCCCTTTCCCCTAATTCTTCTATTTTACTTTCTATTAGTCTTTCCTTTTCTTTTCCCCTTTCCCTCCCTCTTCCCTATAAAGTGGGACAAGTTTCTCTGTGAAGCCAAATATGCCTGATATTCTCTCTTATAGCTGAATCTAGTAAGAATGTGATTCACACAATGCTCATCCCCTTCCCTCTTTCCCCCAATTATGATAGGTTTTCTTTACCTCTTTTTGAGATGTAATTTCCATTATTTTACCTTCTTTTCCCTCTTTTTCCCATATGATTCCCTTTCTACCTCTAGTTTCTTTTTCATAATGTCAAAATAAAATCAAATTATACCTGCATTCTTTAAGGATACGCATAATAGAAAAATAGTTCTCTAGTTCTTCCCTTTTTACCTTTACATGCTTCTCTTGAGTTCTGTGTTTGGAGATCAATTTTTTTGGTTCAGATCTGGTCTTTTCATTAGAAATATGTGAAATTCACCTATATCATTAAATGCCCATCTTCTTCCAAAAGATAATGCTCATTTTAACTGGATAGCTTATTCTTGGCTATAATCCAAGTTCCTTTGCCTTTTGGAATATCAGATTCCAGGCCCTTTCATCTTTTAAGGTGGAAGCTGAGAGATCTTGGGTGATCCTAATTGTGGTATTTGAATTGTTTCTTTCTGGCTGCTTGCAATATTTTTTTCCTTGGTGTGATAGTTCTGAAGTTTAGCCACAATATTCCTTGGGGATTTAATTTTGGGGTCTCTTTCAGGAGATGACCAGTGAACTCTTTTGATGACTATTCTTAAATCAGAATTTTTTTATGATTTCCTGTAAGAAGGTGTCTAGGTTCTTTTTTTTTTCATCATGGCTTTCAGGAAGTCCAATAATCCTTAAACTGTTTCTCCTAGATCTATTTTCCAGATGAGCTGTTTTTCCTAAGAGGTATTTCACATTTTCTTCTATTTTTTTTCATTTTTTGGGTTTTTTTGATTGATTCTTAAAGTCTTACTGAGACATTCACTTCCATTTATTCAATTCTAATTTTTAGTGTATTATTTTCTTCAGTTACCTTTTTTAGCTCCTTTTGTCATTGGCCAATTGAATTTTTTTTGTTCATTGTATCTTTTTTCCATTTCATCCATTTTGTTTTTCAGTTAATTAGTATCTTTTTCATATCTTTTTTGTAGGGCATTATATGCTTTTTTCCATTTCTTCTTGCAATGATCTCATTTCATTTCTGCATATTTTCTCTAACTCTCTTTTGAGATTCTTTTTGCAATCATTGAGCAAAGCCTTGTGAAATGGGGACCAGGTCATGTCTCCCTTTGCAGCTTCCTCTGAAGTTGCTTTACCTTTAGGAACCTCAGGATCTGAAGTCTGTTCTTCTTGTTCTCCATAAAAGCTGTCTATGAAGAGAATTCTTTTTTTTTTTGTTTTTTATTCATTTTTAAGGTTTGATGTGTGTTCAAACAAATGAGTGACAATTGCTTTAATTTGCCTTGGGGCAGTTCTGTTGATAGATTTCTGGTGCTGGGTAATGGTAGGTAGGTCCAGCTCTTCCAAGACTCAGTTGTTTACAATTTACCTTTTACAAAAGGCAAATTTGCCAAACTACGTTCTTGCAACCAGGGCAGAGTGGCCCAAGATGCCCACACAATAATACTTAGAAACTGCAGTGGTTTGAGTCTAGGTTCCAGCTCTGCCTCCCTGCTCTTCCATCTGAGTTTGGACAACTGTCCCCCTGCCAAATTGAAACAGAACTGTTCTGAAGGTTTTCCAAGGTAACTTCTTCTGGGAATGTGTTGTACTCCAAATATTGGGGGGTGCTTTGACTCCAAAATAAATTTAGAGGCTTAATCTATTGTAGATTTGAGAGAAGATCAGAGGTTTCAGAGAGTCGTGTCTGTTCTCCACCATATTGGCTCCACCCTTCTCTCTATATATTTTAGAAATAAGGCCTTTATCAGAAATCTTGAATGTAAAATATTTTTCCAATTTATTGCTTCCCTCCTAATCTTGTCTACATTACTTTTTTTTCTTTTTATACAAATGCACTGAGCTAAGTGTTTTATTTGGATTAGTGCCAGAACTGGAGTTAGGAAGATTCAAATTTTTTTTAGTTCAATTCTGGCCTATACTTACTAACTGTGTGATTGCTGAACAAATCAATTAACTCAGTTTCCTTTCTGTAAAATGAACATGAGATGGACTTAATAAGACATTCCAATACCTATTTCGAGAAAACCCCATATGTGATCATGAAGAGTTGGATATGATTGAAATGAATTAACAAGAAAAATAAGTATTTTTAGAAACATTATCTCATAGTGTACTCACAATATATTAATATCTACTTTTAATAAATTTAATAGATCTTATATTCTATGGGTGATTCATCCAAAAAAACATAATGTGTCTTATAGCCATGAAATTTGGATTATTAATCACTTAAATTATAATTATCAATTAAAATAAAATGCGGTTATAAATTAATGCAAGTCTTTATTGCTTAAAACATGATCATTTATTAGGTAATAGGATCAAGACCATGCCATACAAGGACTGACTGAAAATTAATTTTATTTGTACTGGAATAAACAAAAGGGAATGAAATGTACTCTCTTCATATATATAATTGGCTGTGTCTTAAAATGAAATTGGCCTTATTTTGCTTAACTGCAGAACTGATCACTAAGGATTGCAGGGTATAGAGAGGCAGAGTGGTCTCAATATAAAAGAAAATCTTTCTAAGAATTTGTACTTTTGAGCTATACAAAAATGGAATGGTATGCTTTAATGGATTTTCCTTAACTTGAGGTCTTGGAGTATAAGCTGGATGGGCACTTGTCAGAAATATTGTAGAGGGAATAAGACTTCTTGCTGAAGGTTAGGTTGGATAAGTGACCTCTCAGATTCCTTTCAATTCTGAAATTCTATGATTCTCTGATTATCTGAAGTCCTATTTAATACAATGGAAAAGCTCTCAGGAAGAGGCTTGATGAACCTTTTTAGCAAATTCTTTAGAATTATTACTTCAGAGAATATTAAGGAAAAGATTAATACTTTAGGTAGGGGTTATACTGAAAGACTTTTAAGGTCCTATCTGTGTCTATGATCTATATAATTAACGAATTCATAGTCATAAGCTGTAAAATATTCTCAGAAGTCTAAACTATATTGACTGAAATAATGAAAAATCTTTTATTAAACACTTATGTATGAAACATTTTGTTAAGTGCTGAGGATACAAATAGAATGAATGTCTTTGCTTTTAAGGAGTTCACATTTTAATTGGGAGCAATGCCCTATGATCTATAGCTATATTAAGAAATGGATATAGATAGCTAGAGGGCACATCAGAAGTCTCAGAAATCCCAAATTTGATGAAATTTGATGAAACAGATGAAAAGCTAGCAGTATTTCACATATCTAGCTTTATAGTTTCATATTGCTACTGAGGGTGGAGGGCAAGGTAAAAAAGCATGTGGCTATGTGGTCTTAAGAATTAATGTCAATTGCGATTAAGAATTCCTTTTTAAAATCTACTCATCTGCTCCTTTTTCTCTCTTATAGTAAAATTACATTCCTTTTCCACAGTCATTTCTCATGCTACTTGGAAAGGAGTCTAATGCAATCCATCTATAAAAATAAATTTTCCTCAAACCTAAAAATCAATTAACTTTTCAACCTCAATAGGGGCATGAAGGTATAGTTTGTAAAAATAATATTCAGACAATCAACAAAATTGAACAATACTAAACAAGTACTTATGTAGAGTGTACAACATTTATGGATCTCTGGTAGAGACCAACAATAAAATGACAACAATTTCAGGGATAGGCCTTTAAGTACTTAAAATGTTGACCTCTTATGAGACCTGTATACAAATAACTTGTCATATAAATTAGAGTGAGAACAAAAGATAAATCAGAGAGATAGAATGAGAGTTATATAAAGTAAGGCTATCCTCTTTGGGTCTTGAAGGAAATTAGGAAATGCTTCATGAAATTGCTGGCAACTGAAATGGATTTTAAGAGAATGGAAGGTTTTTGACAGTTCTATTCAATAAATATTTATTTTGAAACTCATGATTAAGTGCCTCCTATAATTGCATTAGACTCCATAATTTGGTTCCAAATTTTCTAGATTACTTTATTTCTTGTTACTATCCATTATATGCATGAAAATCTGATCAGATTTCTTCCTTTGCTCACTCATATTTGAATCATGAATGTTCTTATTTACATTTGCAAACTATTCTTCTATTCCTCTCTTACACAAAGTCTTCACTTCAGAAAAAGTGACCTGCTTTTTGTCCACCCTACATGTTATGGATTTTCAGGGCTTCTTTTCATTTTCATATGCTCTTTCCTCTGATTAGAATGTTCTCTTCTTTTCCATGTCCCTATCAAAATCCAACTTATTCTTTGACTCACTCATCTCAACTTTGAAGCTTTCTCTGTCTTCTCTGGAAGTTCTTGAACCTCTATACTAATTATTAACTCAGTTACACAGTTTCAAAATATTTATCAATTATTGTATATAGGTTGCTATGGTTTCAATGTTATTAATCTCATCTTTGCAACTAGACTTTAAGTTCCTTAATAAACTAGGAATTTTTCTTATGCTTCTTCTATAACTCTTGAAATATCTGGCATAGAATTTATAACATCATAAAAGTTAGGGGGGGGTAAACTTTTGTTATATTCCTTGATTAATTGATCTATAAAACAATATTAACAATAATAAGCTTTATGTAGTTTTAAAGTTTAGAATATACTTTACACACTATCTCACTTGAAACTCTCAAACCGTGAGGCAAATACAAATGCTCATATTATATCCATGAGGAAACTCAGGTTGATAGAGATTAAATGACTTGCCCAGAGTCACTGATTCACTAATTGTTAGAATTAAAATTTCAGCTCAGGTCTTTCTAATGTCAAATTGAACCTTGTTTACACCAACTTACTTTTTATATTATATAGATTATAGATATTTATAATCATGAAGCATTTTCATTGATCATCCTTTATGCATGGATTATAGCCCTCCTCATCTCCATCTCTTGTCTTCCCTGCTTTTTTTTCACATCGCAGGTAAAATCTCATATTCTACAGGATGCATTTCTCATTCCCATAAATCTAATACTTTTCCTCTTTGATTATTTCCCATCTATCTTATATATATAGCTCTCTATCCATAGACATTTGCATGCTATTTCCCCCTATTATTTGTGAGTTATTTGACTTTTTATTTTTATATATATTTTTTTGGATTCTGATCATTTTGTGTCTGCCACATAATCAGTGGATAATAACTGTTTATTATCAGACTATATTACTTTAAAGATTTCAGCTTAATGTTATGTAATGAACAACAGGTGTCAGCCAGCATTTCAGATATAACTTGCAGGTAATGTTTTGAATAACAGCCAATCATCTTGGGAAATTTAGTATCCAGCTCCCTTAGCCTGAGGGAAAACATAGGAAGCATCACATGTTTTGGGGGACATGAAATTTGGCAGCTAGTGACAATTAAAATGAAGAGGACTTAGTTATGGAACTGCAGTATGTGTAAGAGACAAGCACAAGCCACTGTACAAAATATAGGGAAGCAGGGCAAAACTTTTCCAAGGGCTATGGATATCCACTGTACGGTTTCCTTTAGAATCACCAGTATCCAATTACATAAAAGACATTAAGACTTTAGAAATCTAATTAAAATGAAGGTTTAGGAAGTAGAGAACTTTTTCCTTACACTCATAAACATTTTTTCCTCTATTTTTCCAACGTTCATTTAAACAGAGTAGGGGAAAACTACCTTTAACCTTGCCCTATTTTTTGTCTCCTATTGCTGATGGTAGTTTGTAAACCTAATTCTCTTTTGATAAATGAGATTGCTCCCACTTTCTCTGGTCATTGTCAAATAATGAATGAAATAAGTGTTCATGAAGAATGGAGTTGGGAATGCAGAAGAACACAGTCTTAAGGTGATTTTTTCACTAGTTATCTAACTAAGAAACCATACTGGAACTGTGGGGGTTTAAAAGACATCCTTGTTACAAAGAATAAAGATTCACAGTTTAATTTTATGTATGATTCTTTATCTTTCCCAAGCATTTTTCTCAAAATTAAACTTGGAATTGAGATTCTGTTAAAAGTATTGGCTGGTTATATTCTTGTTGCCCTTAAGAGTGAGAATTCTAATCCCAGAGCTTGAAGTTTGCCCCTATTATCTGAAAAGAAGACAGGAGCAAAGAGGGACTAGAGAAAAAAAGTTATATATCTGAAGTGGAATAAGATGCAAAATTTTTGAAGATTTAAAATCCTACCCATTCTGATTGGAAAGGGAAATAGTTGAAAAGATAGACATCTAAGTATCCACTTCCATAACTATAAGATAATATACAAATGTTATATTACTCTAATCAATCATTAAATCTGTATTTATTGAGCACCTCCTATGTAACAGGCACTATGATAGACAAAAACTGAAATTTCCTCCTGTAAAGGAGCTAATATTCTAATGAGGCATTCAATAAATATATGTGCATGTATATGCACATGTTTAGTTGATAAATGATATATTTCTGAATATATGTGTGCACAAACATACATACATACATACCTATATGTATATTCATATATATATATATATATGTATATCATTAATTACCACAAAATTGCTATCATCTGTATCAATGCCCTCCTCTCAAATTGTTAAATGCTTCAGTGTGATGTGTGGTTAAACATGGGCTCTTGAAGTTCTTGGAAGTATAGAACAAACTTTCATTAGTCCTACCTGGACTAGATTTTACAAAACGTGTAAACATAACATGTGCATGTGTGTGCCCAAATGTATTTTTTAAAATTTTATTTGCATAACATATGTGTGGGTAATTCTACAAAAATAACCCTTACATAGCTTTCTGTTACAAATTTTCCCCCCAACTCCCCGCCCCTCCCCTAGATGGCAGGATATCCACTACATGTTAATTATGTTAAAATATTGGCAAATCGAATATATGTATACATATTTCCAAACTTATCATTGTTGTGCAAGAAAAATCTTATCTACAAAAAAATTTATCAGATAAAGGAAACACAATGTAAGCAAACATCAATCAAAGAGTATGAGAATGTTATGTGGTGGTCCACATTTCACATCCCTCTCTCTGGGTGTATATGGCTTTCTTCAGTGAATAATTGGAGGTGGTTTGAAACATTTCATTGTTGAAGAGAGCCAAGTACATCAGAATTGATCATCATATAGTACTCTTGTTGCTGTGTATAATGATCTCCTGGTTCTGCTCATTTCACTCAGCATCAGTTCATGTAAGTCTCTCCAAGCCTCTCTGAAATCATCTTGGTGGTCATTCCTTACAGAACAATAATATACCATAATATTCATACACCACAATTTATTCAGCCATTCTCCAATTGAAGGGCATCCATTCAATTTCCAGTTTCTAACCACTACAAAAAGGGCTGCCACAAACATTCTTGCACATGTGGGGCCCTTTCCTTCCTGTATGATTTCTTTGGCATATCAGCCCAATAGAAATGCTGCTGGGTCAAAGGGTATGCACACTTTGATAACTTTTTGAGCGTAGCTCCAAATTGTTCTCCAGAATGGCTGTATCCATTCACAACTCCACCAACAATGCATCAGTGTCCCAGCCCTCCCACATCCCCTCCAACATTCATCATTAACTTTTCCTGTCATTTTAGCCAATCTGACAGGTGTGAAGTGGTACCTCAGGGTTGTCTTGATTTGCATTTCTCTGATCAATAGTGATTTGGAGCATCTTTTCATATGACTATAAATAGTTTTAATTTCATCCCCTGAAAATTGTCTGTTCATATCCTTTGACCATTTATTGATTGGAGAATGGCTTGAATTTTTATAAATATGAGACAATTCTCTATATATTTTAGAGATGAGACCTTTATCAGAACCCTTAAATGTAAAGATGATTTCCCAATTTATTGCTTCCCTCCCAATCTTGTCTGCATTGATTTTGTTTGTACAAAAACTTTTTAACTTAATGTAGTCAAAGTTATCTATCTGGTTTTCAATTAAGAGTTCCAGTACTTCTTTAGACATAAATTTATTCTATCTCCATAGGTCTGAGAGGTAAACTATATTACATTCCTCTAATTTACTTATAGTATCACTCTTTATATCCAGATCATGAACCCATTTAGATCTTATCTTGGTATGTGGTGTTAGATGTGGGTCAAGCCCTAATTTCTTCCACACTAGTTTCCAGTTTTCCCAGCAGTCTTTGTCAAATAGTGAATTTATTTAATTTAATTTATTTAATTATTCCAAAAGCTGGGGTCTTTGGGTTTATGAAAGACTAAATTGCTATAGTTATTGCCTAGTTTGTCTTGTGATTCTATCCTATTCCACTGATCGACTACTCTATTTCTTAGCCAGTACCAAATGGTTTTGATGACCGCTGCTTTGTAATATAGATTTAGATCTGGTACGGCAAGTCCACCATCGTCAGCCTTTTTTTTTCATTAATCCCCTTGAAATTCTTGACCTTTTGTTTTTCCAAATGAACTTTGCTACTATTTTTTCTAGATCTGTAAGATAATTTCTTGGGAGTTTGATTGGTATGGCACTAAATAAGTAAATTAGTTTGGGTAGTATTGTCATTTTTATTATATTCGCTCATCCTACCCATGAGCATTTTAAGTTTTTCCAATTGACGAGGTCTGATTTGATTTGTGTGGAAAGTGTTTTGTAGTTTAGTTCACATTGTTCCTATCTCTTGGCAGATAAATTCCCAAATATTTTATACTATCAAGAGTTATTTTGAATGGAATTTCTTTTTGTATCTCTTGCTGCTGAACTTTATTGGTAATATATAAAAATGCTGATGATTTATGTGGATTTATTTTGTATCCTGCAACTTTGCTAAAGTTGTGAATTGTTTCTAGTAGTTTTTTAGTTGAGTCTTTCGGGTTCTCTACATATATCATCATGTCATCTGCAAAGAGTGATAATTTGGTTTCCTCATTACCTACTCTAATTCCTTTAATCTCTTTTTCTTCTCTTACTGCCAAAGCTAACATTTCTAAGACAATATTAAATAATAATGGTGACAGTGGGCAGCCTTGTTTCACTCCTGATCTTATTGGGAATGGTTCTACTTTGACTCCATTACATATGATGCTTGCTGAAGGTTTTAAGTAGATACTACTAATCATTTTAAGGAAAAGCCCATTTATTCCTATACTCTCCATTGTTTTTAATAGGAATGGGTGTTGGATTTTATCAATGGCTTTTTCTGAATCTATTGAGATAAACATATGGTTTTTATTAATTTGGTTATTAATATAATTGATTATGCTAATAGTTTTCCTAATATTGAACCAGCCCTGCATTCCTGGTATAAATCCTACTTGGTCATGATGTATTATCCTGGGGATGACTTTCTGTAATCTTGTTGCTAAAATCTTATTTAAAATTTTTGCATCAATATTCATTAGGGGAATAGGTCTATAGTTTTCTTTCTCAGTTTTCTCCCTACCTGGCTTAGCTATCAGCACCATATCTATGTCATAGAAGGAATTTGGTAGTACACCTTCTTTCCCTATTTTTTCAAATAGTTTATATAGTAGTGGGATTATTTGTTCTTTGAATTTTTGGTAAAATTCACATGTAAATCCATCTGGCCCTGGAGATTTTTTCTTAGGGAGTTGATTAATAGCTTCTTCTATTTCTTTTTCCAAAATAGGGCTATTTAAATAATTTATTTCCTCTTCTGTTAATCTGGGCAATCTATATTTTCGTAGATATTCCTCCATTTCATTTACATTATCAAATTTATTGGCATAAAGTTGGGCAAAGAAGCTCCTAATTATTACTCTAATTTCCTCTTCATTGGAGGAAAGTTCTCCCTTATCATTTTGGAGACTAATAATTTGATTTTCCTCTTTCCTTTTTCTAATCAAATCAACTAAACGCTTGTCTATTTTGTTGTTTTTTCATAAAACCAACTCTTACTTTTATTTATTAATTCAATAGTTTTCTTATTTTCAATTTTATTGATCTCCCCTTTAATTTTGAGAATTTCCAATTTGGCATTTAATTGAGGGTTTTTAATTTGGTCTTTTTCTAGCTTTTTTAATTGTAAGTCCAGTTCATTGATCTTTTTTTTCTCTGTTTTACGCAAGCAAGCATCTAGAGATTAAAAATTACCCCTTATAACCGCTTTAGCCGTGTCCCACAAATTTTGGTATGTTGTCTCATTGTTGTCATTCTCCTGGATGAAATTTTCGATTGTGTCTATAATTTGCTCTTTCACCCATTCGTTCTTCAGGATGAGATTACTTTCCAAATAACTTGTGGTCTATTTTCTCCTGGCCTTATATTACATGTGAGTTTTATTGCATCATGTTCTGAGAAGGATGCATTTACTATTTCTGCTTTTCTGCATTTGATTTTGATGTTTTTATGCCCTAACACATGATAAAATTTTGTATAAGTTCCATGGACACCTGAGAAAAAAGTATACTCCCTTCTATCACCTTTCAATTTCCTCCAGAGATCTATCATACCTAACTTTTCTAGCCTTTTCTTAACCTCCCTAACTTCTTTCTTATTTATTTTGTGATTTGATTTA
>JAJPUD010028023.1:0-15030 GCA_023553655.1 Myrmecobius fasciatus
GATGCCCATCAATTGGAGAGTGGCTGAATAAATTATGGTATATGAATGTTATGGAATATTATTGCTCTGTAGGAAACGACCAGCAGGACAATTTCAGAGAGGCCTGGAGAGACTTGCATGAACTGATGCTGAGCGAAATGGGTAGAACCAGGAGATCGTTGTACACGGCAACAACAGTACTATATGAGGATCAGTTCTAATGGACATGATTCTCTTCAACAATGAAATGCTTCAAACCAATTACAATTGTTCAGTGAAGAAGGCCATATACACCCAGAGAGAGGGATGTGAAATGTGGACCACAACATAACATTTTCATGTTCTCTATTGATGTTTGCTTGCATTGTGTTTCCTTTATCGGATTATTCTTTCTTACAGATATGATTTCTCCTGAACAAAAAATGATGTGTGGCAATAACTATACATATATTCGATTTAAGTATTCTAGCATAATTATCATGTAGTGGATATCCTGCTATCTAGGGGAGGGGTGGGGAGTAGGGGGGAAAATTTGTAACAGAAAACTTTGTAAGGGTTAATGTTTAGGAATTACCCATACATATGTTTTGCAAATAAAAAGTATTAATAATTTTAAAAAAAGAGTTGGAGCTGGAGTTTATTGCTTGGATTAAGGGTAAGGGTAGGGGTAGGATTAGAAATAGGGCTAGGTTTAGGGCTATTTAGAGATATGGATAGACATAGTTAAGATTTAAGGTTAGGGATAGGGTAATGTTCAGGGTTCTTTCAGAATTTTGGTTTAGGAATGGGTTTGGATTAGGATTAGAAATAATACTAATTTAGGGTTAGAATTGGGTTAGTGTTATTGATATATGTTGATTAAGATTAGGATTAGGGTTAGATGTGGGAAGTGTGCATTTAGGTTTTGGTAAAGGCTGGTGTTGGGCTTATATTTGGGTTGGGTTAGGGTTACAGTTGGGGATTATTCTGACTTTATTTTCAATAATTCATAGAGTTGGAGGCATCTGGGGTTAATGTTCTAGAGAATTAGGGTTGTCTCAGGCAACATCAATTACAGCTCCAAGGTGGATTGTTTCCTAACAGAGTAGGAGTTGAAGTTTAGGGTTTCAATTAGGGTAGGGTTAAGGTGAAGATTAGGAGTTCGTTTTATGGTTGTTTATAGATGTTGGTAGTCATGGAGACAATTATGTTTAAAGTTTGAGGCTTTTAATTTTTTAAAGTTAGGTGTTAGAGTGAGGGTTAGATTTAAGATTTTATGGAATGATTGACAGTTGGAAGCATTCAAAGGGAATATTATACACAATTATGCTTAACATCTCAGTCAGCAAGAATTTAGGGTTAGAGTGTGTGTTGTGTTTCCAATAAGAATTGGAGCTGGCCTGACACTCTATTTCCCGGGCTACCTAGTTGACCTTGTTACCTCACTATTCAAATAATTTCTGGGTCTCCCTCTTCCTTCTTGGCATTTAAAACTCTTTTACAGCCTGGCCTCTTCCTATATTCCTAGTCTTCTCATACTTTACCCAATTCCACACACTGCATAATCCAGCTAAAAAAGGCTACTAATTCCTCATACATGTCACATCATCTCCCATCTCCCTAACATTTGTACTAGCTGGCCCCTATACTTGAAATGCTCTTCCTTCTTATCTTTGACTCAGCTTAACTCTGGAGCCCTAAACTGATGTTGCCTGAGGTATTAACCCTAAATCCCTAGAACATCAATCTCAGATGCCTCCAACTCTATGAAGCATTGTAAAGAAAATCAAAACATTTCTTAACTATAACCCTAACCCTAACTCAACCCTAACTACAAGTCTAGCACAAGCCCACACCAGACCCTAAATACACATTTCCTAAATCAAACCCTTTGGACCCCTTCTAGGCTTCTTGTATAGTGCCTTTTCTCCTTTAACTTATACCATATATAGTTTATATGCACATAATGGTTTACATGTTCTATCTTTCCCCCCATTAAAATATGAGTTTATTGAGAGCAGGAAACATGCTTTTCCTTTCTTTGTATCCCTATTTCTTAGCACAATATCTGGCACACAGTAAACATTTATGTTGACTCACTGATTCCAAGCTAGAAACAAGCAATGGGGCCAGGGTGAAGACAGGGTTCAGCATCTATGGAATCAATAATGCAGCTTTTGCTTTTGTGTATGTGTGTGGCAGAAAATGATCATTTTCCTTACTGCAAGTGCTTTTCATTCTTCTCTTTTATTTGTAGTTCTTTTAAGAGGCAGCTAGGTAATTAGATATGCAATTAGGGTAGCTAGATGGATAGAGTGCCAGGCCTGGAGAGGAGGACCAGAGTTCAAATCCATTTTCAGACACTATACTGGCATGTGACCCAGGGTAAGTCACTTAACCCTATTTGCATCTGCTCCTCCTCTTTAAAATAAGTTGGGTAGTGTCTCTACTGGTTCTGTATCCCAAAGAGATCATAAAGAGAAAAGGACCCACACATGCAAAAATGTTTGTAGCAGCCCTTTTTTTCTGAGGCAATTGGGGTTAACTTAACCAGGATCACACAGTAGCAGCTCTTTTTGTAGTAGCAAAGAACTGGAAATTGATTGGATGCCCATCAATTGAGAAATGGCTGAATAAATTATGGTATATGATGGTAATGGAATATTACTGTACTATAAGAAATGATGAGCAGACTGATTTCAGAAAAGTCTGGAAGAACTTACATGAACTGATGCTAAATGAAGTGAATAGAACCAAGAGAACATTGTATACAGCAACAACACGATTATGTTATGATCAACTGTGATGGACTTGGTTCTTTTCAACAATGAGGTGATTCAAGACAGTTCCAATAGTCTTGTGAAAAAAGACCATCTGCCTCCAGAGAGAGAACTATGAAGACTGAATATGGATCAAAGCATAGTATATTCACCTTGTTTTTATATTGTTTTATTGTTTGCTCATTTTTTTCTCATATTTTTTTCTTTCTTTTACTTTTGGAACTGATTTTTCTTGTGAAGCATGATGAATATGGAAATTTTTAGAAGAATTGTACAAGTTTAACCTATATTGCATTACTTGCTATCTATGGGAGGGGATGAAGGAAGGAGGGAGAAAAAGTTGAAATACAAGATTTTGCAAATGTGAATGTTGAAAACTATCTTTACATTTATTTGGTAAAATAAAAAACTATTAAAATGGTAGGAGGGACAGCTAGGTGGTACAATGGATAGAGCATCAGCCCTGAAGTCAGGAAGACCTGAGTTCAAATTTGGTCTCAGACACTTAACACTTCCTAGCTGTGTGACCCTGGGCAAGTCACTTAACCCCAATTGTCTCAGCAACAAAAAAATAAAAGGCAGAAAAAAACTGAGATTAAAAAATGAACTGGAAAAGGAAATGACAAATGACTCAAGTATCTTTGCCAAGAAACTCCTAAATAAGTGCATGAAGAATCAAACACGACTGAAACAACTCAACAACAGCTTTGAGTTAGGAAGAACTGAGTTTAAATCCTGTCTCAAACACTTTCCAGGGGTGTGACCCTTAGGCAACTCACTTAATCTCTGTCTTCATTTGCTCATTTGTAAGGTAAAGATAATAATAGCACATACCATCCAGGTTGTTGTGAAGATAAAATGAAATCATATTTGTTAAAATGATTTGTAAATCTAAAACCATTATTTAGCTGTTATTATTTTTTACTCTAAATGGCACATTTTCTTTATTTCAGATAAAATTAGAAAAAGCTTGTCCTGGCCACAATTTTTCCTTTAGTCACAGATCAGAATCTGGGAGCTGATAAGAACCTTAGAGATCATATAGATCTCCTCTCCACCATTCTAAAAATGAGAAAACTGAAGTCCATAAGGGTTAAGTCCCTTCTCCAAGATCATATTTGTAGCAAATAGAAGAGTCAGGATTTGAATGCAGATCTTCTCATTTCAATTCCAGTACTCTCTTTAGTACTCTTTTATCAAAAATTGCATGAACTGCCATTATGTTTCTTTAATTTCACAGAGCTAAGTACAGATCCCTAGGATACTTCATTAGAAATATCCTTTTAATTTTATGTCAATCCATTAATAATTAGTTTTAGGTCTGATCATTCAACCAGATATGAAGCTATTAAATTGTACCATTACCTAGCCCTCATTTCTCCAATATTTCTACAAGAATAATATAGGATACTTTGGCAAATGCTTTGCTAAAATTGAAGTCAACTGAATTTGCAGCATTCCCCTTATCTATTGGTCTGGTAACTGTCAAAAGAAAAGGAAATAAGTTTAGTCTGGCATGACCTATTATCTCTGAAGTCATGCTAGCATTTTAATGATCATGGCTTCCCTTTCAAAATGTTCACAACCTGTCTGTCTAATAAAATTTTCTAGATTTTTTTTCTGAAATGAGCAAGTCCCCTGACTGATAGTTTGAAGATTCAGCTCTCTCATTTTTTTTTGAAAAATCTCCTCAATTCCCCTTTTCTAATCCTACCACAGACCATAATCACATCTGTCATTTCTTTTATTATCCTGCAATGTAACCCGTGTTGTTCTGGGAACTTGAATTAATCAAGGGCAATAAGGGGTTCTTTTACTATTTCTTTACTTCTCCTGGATTTAACTCCCTACTATAATGTATTTGTTCTGTCCTTTCTAATTCAAATATCATTTCCCTTGACAGAAAAAATAGAGATAAAATAGGAGTTAATAGATGTTCTTTCTTCCTGTCAACCAAGATCATCATCATAACATCACCCCTAGCCTGTGGGATCAGTCTGTGATCTTTCCCTTCTTTGATCTCTTCTTCTGATATCCTCAGATACTCCCTTCATCACCCTGAGAAAGCATACATAGAAAGGGTTAGTCCAGCTGAGATGGAATAGGAAATGTATTAAGATATTATATATAAGTTCAGGGTGTCCTCTGCTATGCTAATGTTTCTCAGCTTCTGTTCTGATCTGTCTTTTTCCATCCTTATCATTTCTGTTTCTTCTGTTTGACCTTCCCAACACTTTCTCAGTGTTATTGTGGCCATGCCATGTTTTTTTTCTTAGAATATTACAGAATAAAGCTCTTTTGGAGATTTAGCTTGGGAATCTCTTACCAATTTTTTGAAAGTGGTCTGGGCATTTATTTAATCATTTTGCATTATGACTCTGTATAATGAGAGCTTAATTCCTGAATTTTTCCCTGTTGAAAGGTTAAGAATTCTGATTCAGAATTCAAGTTTTATTCTTGTTCTCCCTATATATTATCTGTGCTTACTTATTCATTTATTTGCACATTTCAATCAAAATATAGTTGGCAACTTCTATAGACATAACACAAAGGAGGCTAAGTGGTTTATTGAATAGGGCACTAGACCTAAAGTCAGAAAGAACTGAGTTCAAATACAATTTCAGATATTTATTAGCTGTGTGACTCTGAAGAAGTCAGTTAACCATATCTGCCTCAGTTTTCTGACTTGTAAAATGTGGATAATAATAATAAAAAAATAAACACCAAATTCTATAGCTTATTGTGTGAAACAAATTAAATAATTGTAAAGCTTTCTTTATAAATCATATACATGCTAGATATCATTATTATTAATGAACATTAAGAAAAATTATACAACTGTGCAGTTTTCTCTCAGCAAAAATTTCAAAAATCATAATAAACATTGGAGGGGTTATAAAAAAAAGTTCACTGCATGGAGCTGCAAATGATCCAACTATTCTGGAAAGCCATTTTGAATTATGATAGGAAAGTATCTAAAATGACTGTGCATTTGACCCAGAGATTCATTGCTGGGCATATAATTCAAGGAAGTTAAAGATAGAAAGGAAGGACATATACACAGTAGCCTAAGTCCCCATGAAAATAGGGGATCTGAATATCTAGATTTCGATGAAGGCTTTGATATAACAAAATCTCTTATTCTATTATTATGGATAAAATTAAGAAATGTGAACTAGGTGAATTTGGAGTCAAATAAATGGATACCCAGAGAATAGTTAATGGTCATCCAATCTCAACTTGAAATTAGGCTTCTAGTATAGTACCCCAGGGATCAGTGACTTAGATAAAATTTTATATCTCATGTTTACCATATTTTCAAGTGACACAAATCTAGAATGTATAGTTTACACACTGGATAACAAAATCTGGGTTGTTTAAAACACCTTAATAGACTAGAACATTGGGCCAAATATAATCAGTAGACATTTAATTGGGATTACACTTGGATTCAAAAAGTCAACTTAATAAGGTTAAGATGGAGAATAATAGTTCATCTGAAAAAAAGTATCTGGAGAGTGTTAGTGGATTGAAACTCAGAATAAGTCAACAATTGTATGATAAGCAAGAAAGTTAATGCAAATATTAAGAAGAAGCATACTATTAAGATCTACCACTATATTCTACTCTAGTCAATCTATATCTAGACTACTGAATTCAATTCTGGTTTCTATATTTTAGAAATAAAATTAATTAATTAAAATTGATCAGTGTTTAAATTTTATATGAAGTCTTTCTTGCTCCTACAACTTCCTCCCAAATGACCTTATATTTAGCTGCTCTGCATATAATTCACTTTGTATTTATGATATGTATATGTGTATATACATACACCCACACATACATATTATGGACATTTGCTGTTTCCCCCAGTAGAATGTAGTCCCATTGCAAGTGAGTACTATTTCAATCTTTGCATTTATATCTGCAGGACCTAGCACAATGCCTGGAATATGGTAGGTGTTTAATAAATTCTTACTTGTTACTTGGTAGGTTGATTGAACTAGAATGAAGAAAGGCCATACTATTTGAAGAATGATCAGTGGAACCAGGAATATTTATTCTAGTGAAGAGAAGACTTAGAAAGAAGATGATACCCGTTTTCAGTATTTGATGGGAAGACAGTAGAATAAGGAAATGGACTTGTCATGTTTAGCCCAAGACAAAGAAGAAGGGCTAATGGGTGGAAGATACAAGGGTGAAATTAAGGGTTGAGTTATAGTTCCTTATAGTTAGAGTGACTTGAAAACAGAACAGGCTTTCTTAAGAGGCAATGGGTTTCCCTTCCCTCAAAGTCTTCCAGAAAAATCTAGAAAACCACTTGTTAGGACATTTTAAAGAGAATTCTCATTTATCTATGGGTTGGATTAGTTCCTTTCTGAGAACGCTTCTAATGCTGACATCCAATTCTGATCCCATGTTGTTTTACTCTCTTTGCCATTAGCACTCCACTCCCCAACATCTCAAATAAAGCTTTGCCTTTCTTCTTTCTTTCTTCCTCTTCTTTACAAAGATATTTCTTTCACCCCATGTTTAAGTTTCACTTTTTGTCCACATGCTTATGTGGAGCATGTACAAGTCTTGCACACACAACCTACTAGCTATTACCAAATGCTGAAGCATTAGCCTTGATCTTTGGCTCAACAGAGTTTGTCTTGGCCATCAGCTACCTGAGACAGAGTCCTGGAGGTCTGTATAGGAACATAAAAGGAGGCTACAGCTTCCAAACCTTTCTCTTCAACCACTTTAACTTAGCATGAGGAGGCTGCTGCAATCAAACTGGAGGGCAGAAGAAGTGTACTTGTGCACTGTGATAATCTGGAAATTGCCCCTTTCGACCATCCGATGGGACATTTCTCCAATAGCATCATGATTACTAAGGATAATAAGGGCAACAGGAAACCTGGGACATTTGTAACCCTTTCTTTGTTTAGAAATGAAAGCAGCAGCCTGTGCCCCAGAGGTTGCTTCCTTTTTGAAGGAGATGGTGAATAACTGAGAGCAGCTGTATTTCTGCATTGTTTAATTAAAATAGATTCCATCGCCAATACGCCTATAATTAAATCAGTTACTCATGACTCAGCTGACACACTTTACAACTTCATGTTTTCCTTTCATAATAAATATCAGTAGCAGATAGTAATAGTTTCTCATGATAAGCATTATTTTTGTGTAGCTACATCATAGATCTTACTGAGACTAGCCTAGACCCTTCTTAACCTAGATTTTACACTCTGCTCTCTTCTCCTGCAATCCCCACTCCCAACTCAGCCCCAAATTTCTGCAACCCTTCTACTTACACACTGTTTTCAATTCAGGCTGACTGCCTCTTATAGAGAAAACTACAAAAAAAGAGGAGGAATCTGTGAATAATAAAATTTTTAATACTTGTTAACTTATTTAATTGCTTAATTATTGCCACTTTATATATAAATTAAGTAAATAATTTAATTGTTCAATTACTGTCACTTTATACATAAATTAGGTGAATAATTTAATTGCTTAATTATTATCTTAAGTACAAATTAAGTAGATAATTTAATTACCTAATTAATTACCGCTTTGTATGTGGATTAAGTGATTTGATTAATTAATTTAAATGCATTGTAAATAAAATTTCTGAAAAAATGGATGTTTTAACTTGATCTTTTCCTAGCTCTGAAAAATTATTTTCTCTCTCTAGATTTCAATTTCTTTTATTGTAAAACTGGAGGTGGGGTGGACAAAATGCTCTCTAAAGTCTTTTCTGGCTCAAAAATCTAAGCTTTTATGATCCTGTTAACTTGTTGTCCCTTGCCAGCAATAGCAGAAATCATGGTGAAAACACAAGTTTATGATAACAAATAGAACTTGAATTTTTAAAAATATCTTGCAAATTTCCAAAAAAGGAAAGAAAAAAGGAGATTCTTGGTCAGTGAGCTTGACTATGATACCTGAGAAAATTCTCAAGCTTATCATTAAAAATATGTTTGGGAAACATCTAGAAAAGAAAGTGGTAATTTAATTGATTTTAATTTTTTTTAGTTTGTCCTCAATCTCTCTCATTTGATCTTTCATCTTTTTTGAGTTCTTCTGTGAATTCTTTTTGTTCTGGTAATCATTTTTACATTACTCTTTGGAGTAGCAGAGGCTTTTTTTTTTTTACTTCTGTATCTTCTTCTGAGAATGAACTTCAGTCTTCCCTGTTTCCATAGTAACTTTCTATGACTAGGTTCTTTCTTCTTTGCCTGCTCACTTTAAAAAAAAGGTAGCAGATTGTTGTTGTAATCATCTCTAATTCTTATGTAGGCAGAATAGTGCCTCTAACCTCAGGTCATCCTTCAGGTCTCCTCTCTGACCTGGAATCCCAAACCAAGAACTACACCCTTCTGCAAGTGCCTACAGAGAGCAGTGTTCCTTCCCCACTGCCTCTGCACTAACTTGGTGTGTGCTGGTTCCTTCTTCTCCAGGGCCAAATCTTAGCAGCCCAGCTGAGTCTGGCATTACTTATAAGTAGACATTCCCTCAATCTTGCCCACACTTTCTGGGAGGTAAAAAAAAACTATATTTTACAGGGGCTAAACCTTTTTCCTGGTATCTTTCTTTGAATCTCCTCTGGTTGTTTCAGGAAGACCACTGTTCTGCTCCAACTTGATTTGTTCACCCTGAGAAACAATTTTTTCTTGTTTGTAGGAAAAATCTGGAGAGCTTGGAATTTTCTGACCTATTCTACCATCTTCGAAGAATCCTTGAAGTAGTAATTTAAAAGAGACATTAAGTCTTCATCAAGAATAGGTCAGAAAATAGGGAGAAAAATTTGGAACACAAGATTTTGCAAGGGTAAATGTTGAAAACTATCTCTGCATGTATTTTGAAAATAAAAACTTTTACTATTATCAAGAGTAAAAAAAATTAATTCATGCTAAACTAACCTTATTTCTTTTTTTGGACAGGATTACTAAAGTAGTAGACAAAGGGAAAACCTTTGTGATGAAGTTGAGTACCTATCCTGTAGTAAAGTATCTTATACTATTCTTATGGAAAATGTAAAAAAATATGACTAAAACAATAAAAGAATCAAGAAGACTCCAGCATATTCCCGAGATGAGATGATGGGCTGAATGGATCCAAAATAAGACTCCAGGTTTCCCAACTTAATTCGGTACATTGTTGGCCCCTAAGACAAAACCAGTGTCTCTCCATACTAGTTCCAAGCATTTCTCAAAGTTAACAAAAAAGTAATCTTTAAAGTATAAAAGATCATATCTGAGAAGTCTTCATACCTATGAATACTTTTCTTGCCTTAGGTCTTCTCAATTTTTGAAAAATCAGCCTAAGGGAAGCCAATAGTTCCTGAGAGCATGGATATAGGAAAATAATTTGGTGTCTTTCTTTCCCAATAAGCCAGAAGGCAAAGGAGATTTCATCAATTAGGAAAAAAGAAAAGCACACATTTTGTAATAGTATTGTCTAAGTCTGCCTGCAGCAATAACTTCTGGAGGTTATCTCCATAAGCAGACTGAGAGTTACTCTCCTTTTTAATTTAAACAAATCCTTAGATGCAAGTGTTGGAAAGTCAGAGAAAAATTGACCAGCCAATTTTAAATCCTTAGAAATGGGATATTTAATAGAATTTTCTACCAATAATATATTAACTAAAAGCCACCCTAAAGATTAGCTCTTGCTTTTACACTGCTTATATAACCTCCATATAACTTCCATTCAGAAAGATACGAATTTGAAGAAGGAAATGAATGGACAAGCATGGTTAGTAATGACCTGCCTAATAATGATCTTAACAACAGGTCTACAGCACTTAGGTTTCTATTTTCATCAGCTCCCATCAAATTTTAGACTGTGGCTGTGTAAGCCCAAGCAAAGTAGGGATTTCATGCTTAATGTAGAAATTTTGTGTCTGCGATTTCATTAACCTTTAGGAAGTTAAGTGAAACAAATTTCACAGCTGGTATCTGAATATCTCAAAAAAAGCAAGCTGTAATGATGCCAAAGTTATTTAGGGGAACATACTGGTTGCTAAAGAATTCCAGTGCTTTCATCTCCTCATGCTTATACTATTGAAGTAGCCTGCTGTTTGATGTCCCTTGACACAAGTTTCTCTTTGTTCAGGTGTATCCTTCATTCAGCCACCATTGTGATTTTCCTAAGGCACATGTCCAATCATGTCATCTTCCTACTCAATAAACACTGATGGCTCCTTATCAGCTACAGCTATCATATCAAATGGAAGCAGGGTCACTAAATTTGAGATTCATTAGAAAATTACTGTTAGAAAACCCCCCAAAATTAATATTATCCATATTTTATTGTATTTTATTTATTTTATAAAATATTTCCCAATTTTACTTTAATATGCTTCAGATAGCATTCAAGTGATGTCCTCATGTGTGGTTTTTTTCTTATATCTATTATGCATTCAACAAGCATTTACAACAAGATTTTGATTAATAAAAGTAATGAAATTCATGAAGTGGCCAAATCATTTTAATTTTCACTATTTTGTTGTAAATATATAATTATATGGCAATTGGTTCTAGCCTAGTGGAAATATACAATGAAAATTTTAATTATATGATCACTCTATCTTAGTCATTATTTGCAATAATTAAGACTTAGGCTTTTAAAACATCTAACAAGCACTTGCTACAATTCCCTGACTTGAAGAAGTTTACATTATATCATGCAAAACAAAGATGGTTGTTTGTCCTTCATTCTCAAGGAGAACCAATGACATCATGATGTCTTAACGTGCAAATTAATTGTATTTAAGTGTACAAAGTCATTAGTTTCACTCTCTACTCCAGAGTCATCATGGGGCAACAGATTCATGTAAGGGTGGGCACTTACTGAAAAAACTATGTGTGTAAAAATTCCTAAGTATCTCCACATATACAAAATAAATATAAAATAATTTCAAGGGAAGGCACTAGCAGCTAAAGAGATCAAGGTAGAGTTTGTGAAGAATAGTAACTGAGTTGAATTTTGAAGAAAGTTAAGATGCATGGACTTTGAACCACTCTATCCATTTGGATATAACTTAACCCATCTAGTGGTTCCCAGGTCCTATTCACCTCCTAGAATGAATATCATCATATTTGTAGCATATTAATATGAGGCACAATATTTGATTTTGCCTGACTTGGTCCATAGTTCAAAGGAATTTTTAATAGGCATCTATCTCATTGTATAGACACTCCATTAACACACACTCAGTTCACCATTCTTCAGAAAAATCCTAAGTATCCTCAAAAATATGTCATCAAAAGCAGTTTCCTATATGACATCTTTCCTGATCTACTTCACCTGCTTATCCCATGAATTAATATGTATATATTTGTATATATTTTACACATACTTATGTGTACATATTGTCTCTCTTGATAAAAAAAAAAAGTGTGCTTATTGAGGACATGGACTATTGACCTTGTATTCCCAGTGCCTGGTGCAAAGTAAATGTGTATTAACTGATTAATTGCTTATTCATTAGTCAAGGATGGAGACTGGAAACATATTTGATAGGCAATTCATTTTTCCTTCAAAACTTGATATTATAAAACTGCATCCTAGAAAAATCCTTTATAATAATTTTTTTTTTGTCATTCAGTCTTAGTCAAATCCAACCAAATCTGTATGTTTTTTTCCATAGACCATTGTACCTCAGGATCTTCTTTCCTTCACTATCTCTGTTTTTGTCTTTTAAAAAAAATTAATATTTTTATTCTTTCCAATTACATGTAAAACAATTTTTAACATTTGTTTTTAAAAGTTTGAATTCTAGATTCTTTCTCTTCCTTCTTCCCCACCTCCATCAATTGAGAAGGCTCAGATGAAGTTATGCAAAACACTTGCATAAAAGTAATATTTTAAAAGGGGCCAACTGAATCAGTTCACAATTCCATCAGCAATGCATTAATGTCTCATTTCCCCCCACATTCTCTACAATATTTGTCATTTGCCTTTTCTGGCCTTTTAACTAATCTAATAGGCATGAGGTACTACTTCAGAATTGTTTTAATCTGCATTTCTTCAATAAATAGTGAAACTATTTTTAAATATGGCTATAAATAACTTGATTACTTCTGAAAACCATTCATATATTTTGATCATTCATTAGTTGGTAAGAAGCTCTTTTATATATTTTCTCAACTTCCTATATGTTTCAGACATGAGCCCTTTATCAGAGAAACTTTATTTTCTTGCAATTACTATTGATAACTGTATTCCCCCCTGCCACATTTATTCTATTCTTTCTCTTCCTGTCCTTCCTCCAAAGCATTTTGCTTCTGACCAACCTCTTTCCCAATATTTCCTCCCATCTATCATCCTCCTCCCTTCTCATATGTCCTTCCCCTTCTACTTTCCTGTAGGGTAAGATATATTTTTACACTCATATTGAGTGTGTATCTTATTTCCTCTTTCAGCCAATTCTGTTGAGGATAAGGTTTTCTCACTCTCCCCCTAATCCTCTTTCCCTCTATTGTAAAAGGTTTTTCTTAATTATATTGTAGCAGGAAATTCAAAGCAATCCACCTCTCTCTTTCCCTTTCACTCATTACATTCTTATCTCACCCCTTAATTTTATTTTTTTGATATTATCTCTTCATATTCAACTCACATCTGTGCCTTTTATCTATATATTCTCCTAATTTCCATAATCATGAAAATGTTCCTGAGTTAAAAGTGTCTTTTTTCCTATGTAAGAATATAAACACATTAACATTAAGTCCCTTATGATTTCCTTTACTTCTTTATGCTTCTGAGTCCTGTTTTTGAAAATAAAATTTTCGGCAGCGGAGCCAAGATGGCAGAGTGAATAGGTGACTTTCTGCCTCTCCTCCGATCTTCTCTCAAATCAACAACAAAATAAGCCTCTGAACTGATCTTCAAGTCAACAAACTCAGAAATATTTGGGCACGGCTCTCTGCATAACTTCATATCATGTTAGTTGGGCTCGGACAGAGAGATAAATAGACGACCCCTGTGCAGGCCGGAAGTGAGGGTGGGACTCAGCTCAGCTCATCGTGGCAAAAATTCCAAACTCCAAACTCCAAATTCCAAACACCTGGAGTTTATCTGAGGCACTCGGGACACTCTGCCCTCATTGGGGGCAGGTGTTCTGGCAGACTTGCCTTGTTTAAGGAGTAATTCGGACTTAGTCCTAGCCCCCACCGGCCCAGCACCTTAAGTCAACTCTCAAAGTGCCCCAGGGCAAAGCCACCGTTTTTTTTTTCCCCTACCTCAAAGAGATATCCACGCTGTCTAAAAAAAAAATGATGAAGAAGCAAAGGAGACCTCTCACCATAGACAGCTTTTATCAAGGCAAAGAAATAAACGACCCCAGGTTCAGAGGTTCCTTTAGACAAAAATCCAGAGAAAATCAGCAAGGACCATCAATGGTCACCTTTTCAAAAGGCCTTTCTGGAAGATTGCATAAAGAACCTCAAAAGAGAGCTGGAGGATAAATGGGAAAATAAACTGAAATCAGTGCAAGAAGGATACAGTATCTTGCAAGAAGGATATGATGCCCTGCAAAAGAGATATGAAAAAGACACCAATTTATTGAAAAATAAAATTAGTGAAGTGGAAAAAGAGTGCAATGAACAAATTGGCCAGTTACAAAAGGAGCTTAAAAAAGTAACTGAAGAAAACAACACTTTAAAAATAAGAATTGAACAAATGCAAGTGAATGACTCACTAAGACTTGAAGAATCAGTCAAACAAAAACAAAAAAATGAAAAATTAGAAGAAAATATGAAATATCTCCTAGGAAAAACAACTGACTTGGAAAATAGATCTAGGAGAGACAATCTAAGGATTATTGGACTTCCTGAAAGCCATGATGAAAAAAAGAATCTAAACACTATCTTCCAGGAAATCCTGAAAGAAAACTGCCCTGAGATTGTAGAATCAAAGGGCAAAATCACCATTGAAAGAATTCACCGATCACCTCCTGAAAGAGACCCCAAAATTAAGACCCCAAGGAATATCGTGGCTAAATTTCAGGACTATAATACCAAGGAACACATTCTGCTAGCAGCTAGAAAGAAACAATTCAAATACCGAGGATCAATAATGAGAATCACACAGGATCTGTCAGCTTCCACATTGAAGGATCGAAAAGCTTGGAACCAGATATTCCTAAGGGCAAAGGAACTTGGATTACAGCCAAGAATAACCTATCCAGCTAGAATGAGCATTATCCTCCAGGGAAGAAGATGGTCATTCAATGATATAGGTGAATTTCACCTATTTCTAATGAAAAGACCGGATCTGAACAAAAAATTCGACACCCAAA
>JAJPUD010028024.1:0-15030 GCA_023553655.1 Myrmecobius fasciatus
GTATAAGTATCTATAACATAAATATAGTTCTCAAGAGTTTTTTTTTTCTTGTTACCTTTTTATGTTTCTCTTGTGTTCTATGTTTGTAGATCAAAGTTTTTGTTCAGTTCTGGTCTTTTCAGTAGAAACAGGTGAAATTCTCCTATATCATTGAATGACCATCTTCTTCCCTGGAAGATAATGTTCATTATAGCTGGGTAAGTTATTCTTGGCTGTAATCCAAGTTCCTTTGCCCTTCAGAATATCTGATTCCAGGCCCTTCGATCCTTCAATGTAGAAGCTGCTAGGTCCTGTGTGATCCTTATTGTAGCTCTTTGATATTTAAATTGTTTCTTTCTGGCTTCTTGTAATATCTTTTCCTTCGTATGATAGTTCTGGAATTTAGCCACGCTATTTCTGGGGGACTTAATTTTTGGGTTTCTTTCAGGAGGTGATTGATGGATTGTTTCAAAGAGTATTTTGCCTTCTGAGTCTAAAATATCAGGGCAGTTTTCTTTTATGATTTCCTGGAAGATAGTGTCTAGGTTCTTTTTTTCATCATGGTTTTCAGGAAGTCCAATAATCCTTAGATTGTCTCTCCTAGATCTATTTTCCAGGTCTGTTGTTTTTCCTAGGATATATTTCATGTTTTTCTCTATCTTTTCATTTTTTTGTTTTTGTTTGACTGATGCTTGAAGTCTTGATGAGTCATTCATTTCAAATTCTTCGATTCTAATTTTTAATGTCTTATTTTCTTCAGTTACTGTTTTTAGTTCCTTTTGCAATTGACCAATTACATTTTTTGTTCATTGCATTCTTTTTCCATTTTTTCTATTTTATTTTGCAGTGATCTCAATTTGTTTCCCCATGTTTCTTCTAACTCTTAAGATTTTTTATGCAATCTTCAAAAAAAGCCTTGTGACATGGAGACCAGTTTATGTCTCCCTTTGGTGCTTTTTCTACAGTTGCTTTACCTTTAGGGGCCTCAGGATTTGAGGTCTGTTCTTCCCTCTCTATAAAAGTTGTTTATGGTGAGAGCTCTTGTTGGTTTTTTATTCATTTTTTTAAAGGTGTGAGGTCTGTGTAAGGCAAAGGTGGGACAGCTGCTTTTATTTGCCCTGGGGCAGTTCTGCTGATTGAGTTATTTCAGGAACTGGGCAGTTCTGCTGATTGAATTATGTCAGGTGCTGGGCAGTTCTGCTTTATTTCACCCTGAGGCAGTTCTGCTTATTAAATTATTTCAGGTACTGGGCAGTTCTGCTGATTGAATTATTTCTGGTGCTGATCAGTCCTGCTGATTGATTGATTGATCACCCTAGGGTGCTGTGTAATGGCACCTAAGTCCGATGCTCATCAGGGGTTCAGTGGTTCACAATCTACCCCCCACAAAAGGCAGACCCTCCAAACCACCTGCAATCAGGACAGATTGGATCAAGAGGCCCCCAGAAGACTCCCAGCTGTGTGAAAAGCACAATGCTCCCACTCCTGTTCCAACTCCTGTTCCAGCTCACTGCTCCAGCTCCCTGCCCTGGCCTTCCTGTGCTGCAGTCTGGGTTCAGCAGACCACCCCGCTGCCCAATTAAAAGAGACCTGTTTTGTAGTTCTTCCAGAGTATCTTCTTCTAGAATCGTGTTGTCCTCCAGATATTGTGGATTTTTTTCCTTCAAAATCAGTCTAGAGGCTTCATATGCTGTTAGTTTGAGGGAAGGTTAGAGGAGGTTACAGAGACTTCTGTCTGATCTCTGCCACCATGGCTCCACCCCTGGAAGGAAGTCCTGCTAGTTGTTTCTTACACAGCAGTAATAGTCCATGACATTCATATACCAAAATTTATTCAGCTCTTCTGAAATTGACAGTTTTAATTTCTTCATGTAAAAAATGTCTATTCATATCCTTTAACCATTTATCACTTGTAGAATAGCTTTAACTTTTATAAATTTGAGTCAATTCTCCATACATTTTAGAAATGACGCCTTTATCAGAACACTTACATGTAAAAAATGATTTCCCAATTTATTGCTTCCCTTCTAATCTTGTCTGCATTAGTTTTGTTTATACAAAAACTTTTTAACTTAGCATGATCAAAATTATTTATCTGGTGTTCCATTAAGAGTTCCAGTTGTTTGGACACAAATTACTTCCTTGTCCACAGATCTGAGAGGTAAAGAATCCTATGTTCCTCTCATTGCTTATAATATTACTCTTTATGCCTAAATCATGAACCCATTTAGATCTTATTTGATAAGTGGGGTTAGGTAAGTGTCAAAAGACCTAATTTCTTTCATACTAGTTTCCAATTTTCCCAGCAGTTTTTATCAAATGGTGAGTTCTTCCCCCAAAAGCTGAGGTCTTTGGATTTGTCAAATATTAGATTAATATAGTTATTGCCTATATTGTCCTGTGATATTAACCTATTTGCCTAATCGACTACTCTATATCTTAGCCAGTACCAAATGGTTTTGTTTTGATGACTGCTGCTTTATAATATAGTTTCAGATCTAGCACAGCTAGGCCACCTTCATCAGCTTTTTTTTCCATTAATTCCCTTGAAATTCTTGACCTTTTGTTCTTCCAGATGAACTTTGATATTTTTTTTTCTATATCTGTAAAATAATTTCTTGGGAGTTTGATTGGCATGGAATTAAATAAATAGATTTATTTAGGTAGTATTGCCATTTTTATTATATTCACTCATCCTACACATGAGGACTTGAAATTCTTCCAACTGATTAGGTCTGACATTATTTGTGTGGAAAATGTTTTGTAATTTAGTTCATATAGTTCCTCACTTTCCCTTGGAAGATAGATTCCCAAATATTTTATATCATTGACAATTATTTTGAATGGAATTTCTCTTTGTATCTCTTGCTGTTCCATTTTGTTGGTAATATATAAAAATGCTGATGATTTATGTGGATTTATTTTGTATGCTGCAACTTTGCTAAAGATGTGAATTGTTTCTAGTGGTTTTTTAGTTCATTGTCTAGGGTTCTCTATAATATCATGTCATCTGCAGAATGATAATTTTATTTCCTCATGATCTACTCTTAATTCCTTTAATCTCTTGTCTTTCTCTTATTACCAAAGCTAATATTTCTAATACAATATTGAATAACAATGGTGATAATGATCAACCTTATTTCACTCCTCATCTTATTGGGAATGGTTCTAGTTTGTCCCCATTACATATGATGCTTGCTGCTGGTTTTAAATAGATGCTACTGATCATTTTAAGGAAAAGTCCATTTATTCCTATACTCTCTAGTGTTTTTAATAGGAATGGGTGTTGGATTTTATCTAATGCTTTTTCTGCATCTATTGAGATAATCATATGTTTTTTTTTTAGTTTGGTTATTAATATAGTGGATTATGCTGATAGTTTTCCTAATATTAAACCTGCCCTGCAATCATGGTATAAATTCTAATTGGTCATAGTGTATCATCCTGGGGATGACTTTCTGTAATCTTGTTGCTAATGTTTTATTTTGGAGTTTTGCATAAATATTCATTGGGGAAATTGGTCTATAGTTTTTCTTCTCTGTTTTCACCCTACCTGGTTTATCTGTCAGCACCATATCTGTATCATAAAATGAATTTGATAGAACACCTTCTTTCCCTATTTTTTCAAATAGTTTATATAGTATGGGAATTAATTGTTCTTTGAATGTTTGGTAGAATTCACATGTATATCCATGTGGCCCTGTAGATTTTTTCTTAGGGAATTGATTAATAGCTTTTTCTATTTCTTTTTTTTAATGGGTATATTTAAACAATTCTTTCTTCTTCTATTAACCTGGGCAATTTATATTTTTGTAGACATTCCTCCATTTCCTTTAGATTATCAGATTTATTAGCATAAAATTGGGCAAAGTAACTCCTAACTATTGCTCTAATTTCCTCTTAATTGTTTGAATGTTCTCCGTTTTCATTTTTGAGACTAAAATTTTTATTTTCTCCTTTCCTTTTTCCAATTAAATTAACTACAGGTGTATCTATTTTGTTTTTTTTTTTTCATAAAAACAACTCAGTTTTATTTATTAAGTCATTAATTTTTTAAATTTTCAATGTTAATAATTTCCCCTTTTATTTTCAGAATTTCCAATCTGGTATTTAATTGAGGGTTTTTAATTTGTTCTTTTTCTAGGATTTTTAGTTCATTGATCCTCTTTCTCTATTTTATGCAAGTAAGCATCTGTAGATATAAAAATTTTCCTTGTAACCACTTTGGCTATATCCCACTAATTGTGGAATGTTGTCTCATTATTGTCATTCTCCTGGATGAAATTATTGTGTCCATGATTTGCTGTTTCACCCATTCATTCTTTAGAATTAGATTACTTAATTTCCAAAAAAAAAACTTTTGGTCAATCTTTTTCCCGGCCTTATATTTCATGCGTTTTTTATTGCATCATGATCTGAAAAAATGCATTTACTATTTCTGCCTTTCTCCATTTGATTTTGAGATGTTTATGCCCTAACTCATGATCAATTTTTGTATAAGTTCCATGAACTGCTGAAAAAATAATAAACTCTTCTGTCTACATTCAATTTTTTCAAAGATCTATCATACGTAACTTTTCTAACATTTTGTTTACCTCCATAATTTCTTTATTATTAATTTTGTAGTTTGATTATATAGTTCTGAGAGAGCAAGGTTGAGACCCCCCACTAGTATGGTTTTACTGTCTATTTCTTCTTGCATCTCTCTAACTTCTCCTCTAGAAATTTAAATGCCATAACATTTGGTTCACATATGTTTAGTATTGATATTGCTTCATTATTTATGGTACCCTTTAGTAAAATATATTTTCCTTCCTTGTCCCTTTTAATTAGATCTACCTTTAATTTTATTTGATTTGAGATCAGGATTGCTATCCGTGCTTTTTTGTTTGTTTGTTTGTTTTGTTCACCAAAAGTATAATAAATTCTGTTATAACTCTTTACGTTCACTCTGTATATATCACTATGCTTTAGATTTGTTTCTTGTAAACAAAATATTTTAGGATTCTGACTTTTAATCCAGTCTTTTATCTGCTTCTATTTTATGGGAGAATTCATCCCATTCACATTCACAGTTAAAATAACAAATTTTTTATTTCCTGCTATCTTATTTACCCAAATTTATGTTTTATCTTTCCTTCTCCCCTTCACTCCTCCCCAGTATTTTGCTTTTAATGACCACCACTTTCTTGTAGTCCTCCCCTTTTAGAGCCCCTCCTCTTTTTTACACCTTTCCCCTAATTCTTCCATTTTCTTTTCTATTAATCTTTTCCTTTCTTTTCCCCCTTTCCCTCCCACTTTACCATAAAGTGGGACAAGTTTCTCTGTGAAAGCAAATGTCTGATATTCTCTTTTAGAGCCAAATCTGATGAAAGTAAGATTCATACAATGCTCATCCCCCTCCCATCTTTCCCTCAATTATAATAGTTTTTCTTTGCCTCTTCATGAGTTGTAATGTCCCTTATTTTACCTCATTTTCTTCTTTTTCCAGTATGATACCCTTTCTACCTTTAGTTTATTTTTCTTATTATCAAAATGAAATCAAATTATACCTGCATTCTCTAAGTATACCCATAATAGGAATATAGTTCTCAAGAGTTCTTTCCTCTTTACCTTTTTATGCTTCTCTTGAGTTCTCTGTTTGGAGGTCAAATTTTTTCTTCAGATCTGGTATTTTTCATTGAAATAGGTGAAATTCACCTATATAATTAAATGCCCATCTTCTTCCCTAAACGATAATGCTCATTTTAGCTGAACAGATTATTCTTGGCTATAATACAAGTTCCTTGCCTTTTGGAATATCAGATTCCAGGCCCTTAAATACTTTAATGTGGAGGCTGATAGAACTTGAGTGATCCTAATTGTGTCTCCTTAGTATTTGAATTTTTTTCTTTCTGGCTGCTTGCAATATCTTTTCCTTGGTGTGATAGTTCTAAAGTTTAGCCATGATATTCCTTGGGGTTTTAATTTTGGGGTCTCTTTCAGGAGGTGATCAGTGAATTATTTTGATGGTGATTTTGCCTTCTGAATTTAAAATATCAGGGCAGTTTTCTTTCATGATTTCCTGGAAGATTGTATCTAGGTTCTTTTTTTTTTCATCATGGCTTTCAGGAAGTCCAATAGTCCTTAAATTGTCTCTCCTAGATCTAGTTTCCAGGTCAGTTGTTTTTCCTAGGAGATATTTCATATTTTCTTCTATTTTTTTCATTTTTTTTGTTTTTGTTTGCCTGGTTCTTAAAGTCTTATTGAGTCATTCATTTTCATTTCTTCAATTCTAATTTTTAGTATATTATTTTCTTCAGTTACCTTTTTAAGCTACTTTTGTAATTGGCCAATTGAATTTTTTGTTCATTGCATTCTTTTTCCATTTTACCAATTTTATTCTTCACTGAATTTGTGTCCTTTTCATATCTCTTTTATAGGACATTATATGCTTTTTCCATTCCTTCTTGCAATGATCTCATTTCACTTCCTCATTTTTTTTTCTAACTCTCTTTTGAGATTCTTTATGCAGTCTTCCAGGAAAGACTTGTGAAATGAAGACCAGGTCATTTGTGGCTTGCTCTGGATTTGCTTTACCTTTAGGCACCTCAGGATCAGGGGTATGTTCTTCTTGCTCTCCATAAAAGATGTTTATGTTGAGAGGGGTTTTTTATTCATTTTTAAGGCTTGAGGTCTGTTCACAGCAAAGGAGCAACAGTTGTTTCAATTTACCCTGGGGTACTTTTGCTTATTGATTTCTGGTAATGGGTAATGGCAGCTAGGTCCAGCTCTTCACAGACTCAGTTGTTTACAATTTACCTTTTATAAAACTCAGATCTGCCAAACCACCTGCTTGTAACCAAGACATAGTAGCCTAAAGGTTCACAGAAGACTCCTAGGTTTTTAGAAACTGCCACACTCTGCATCCTGGCCCAGCTTTCTGCCTTGTTCTCCCCATACTGCTGTCTGGGTTCTGCATTCTGTACTTCTGACCAAGTGAAAAAATTGAAACAGACCTGTTCTGAAGTTCTTCCAAGGTAACTTCTTCTGGGAATGTGTTGTACTCCAAATATTTGTGGATGCTTTGAATCCAAAATCACTTTAGATGCTTAATCTGCTTTAAGTTTGAGAGAAAGACAGAGGAGGTCACAGAGTGTTGTGATTGCTCTCCACCATCTTGGCTCCACCCCCAAAAAAATTTCTTAAAAATAGAATTGATCAAGTGAAAAAAAAAATGAAGAAAACAAAGTTTTCAATGTAGAATTGGCCAAAATAAAGAATAATATATTTCCAATTGTCCTTTTATATATACTCTGTAGGTTTTTCTCTGCTTCAGATGTTAAGCAATATATAGTGGGATTATGGCTTTCAATCGACTTTAAGACAAATGTTATGAGAACAACTGAAGAAAATAATTATTTAAAAATTAGAATTTTGCAAGTAAAAAGCTAATGAGTTTATGAAACATCAAGAATCTCACAATGTCAAAACAGTGATAATACTGAAAAATGTAAAAAAAAAAACTTTTTAGGAAAATATAATTGATCTAGAAAAATAGATCCAATAGAAATAAGTAAAGATTTTTGAACTATCTGAAAGGCATGGTTAAAAATAAAGCTGGACAGCATCTTTAAATAAATTATCACAGAAAACTCCCCAGATGTCCTAGAACCAAAGGGTAATACAATCGTTGAAACAATTCACTAATCATCTACTGAAAGACATGGCACAATGAAAACCTCATGAAATCATGTAGACAAATTCCAGAATTATTAGGTTAAAGAGAAAATATTATAAGCAGATATAAAGAAACAGTTTAAATACTAATGATCCACATTCAGGATTACACAGGATTTAACAGCTTCTTCATAAAAACATCAGAGGATTTGAACCATGATATTCCAGAAGGTAAAGGAGCTTGTACTACAATGAAACACCAGCTAACAAAATATAGCATAATCTTTCAGGGAAAAATATGGATATTTGATGAAATAGGAGACTGTCATATCTTGCTGATGACAGGAGAATAGCGGAACAGAAAATTTAATATTAAATGCAATACACAAGAAAGGTATAAAAAGGTAGATAGAAAAGAAAGAATAAACACATTATTGAATAAGATTAAATTGTTTACATTGCTACATCAAAATATCATGCTTGGAACTTTTGAGATATGTACCTCTATTAGGACAATTAGAAAAAAGTATACTTAGAATGAGAATATAAGATAACTTTGATATGATTGTTTTAACTGTTAAGGGAGGAAAAAGTAAAGAATTGAACTGAGAGTAGAAAAGGATGTATAACAGTAGAAGAAAAGAAGGGAAAGGGTGAGCATTGTTTGAACCTTAATCTCATCACATTTGATTCAAAGAAGAAATATCATACCATTCAGTTGGCTATACAAATTTAACTTTCCATATAGTGAAATAAGTGAGGAAAGGAGCATGGAAAAAAAGGGACTGATAGAAGAGAGAGCATATTGAGTGAAATACGGGTCAGATGTAAAAGACTGGTGAGGAGGGCCAGAGTGAACAGGAAAGATATGTATAAATAAGAAGGAAATAATATGATGGAAGGAAATACACAGTTATTCATCATAATTGTGGAAATGAATGGGATGAACTGTCCTAAAAAACAGAAGCCAATAGCAGAGTAGATTTTTTAAAAAGCATAATTCTACAATATGTTTTTGTATGAAATTCATTTGAAGTAGAGAAATACATACAGAGTATATGTAAAAGACTGAAGCAGAATATATTATGTTTAAGCTGATATCAGTAAGTAAGCAGGCAAACAAACAAATGAATGAATAAATAAATAATGGGAAAAAATAAAAATAAAGAGCAGGTTTAGCAATCCTGATCTTAGACAAAGAAAAAGCAGAAATTGATCTGGTTGAAAGAAATAAGGATGGAAATTACATTTTGCTAAAATGCACAATGAAGTAATATCAATACTAAACATATATGCATCATCTGGTATAGCATGCAGATTCTTAGAGAAGAATTTAAGTAAATTTTAGAAGAAAATAGATAACAAAACTATTCTTGTGAAGGACGTTATTCTCCTCATCTAACTACTAGATAAATATTAACTTAAAATAACCAAGAAAGAAGTTAAGAAGGTGAATAGAATTTTTGAGAAGATAGATATGACAGACCTTGGAAGAAAAATAAATGGAAATAAAAATCAATAAAGTTTACTTAGCAGGGCATGATATTTACACAAAAATTGACCATGTAGCACAACAGATAGGAAAAGAAAACCCCGAATGGAGCAAGTAAAAGGACAGCACTGAATAAAATGGACGGTATTTATTATATAAGCTTTCTTCCAATAGAAATATATTATTTCATAATTGGAATCCATTTATGTTTTGCTGTGCACATAGCAATCTTATTTTTCTTTTTTTTAATTTTCTATTAAGTATATAAATTTAAACAAGATAATTAATTTTATAATAAACATCTATTAGGGAATACTAGCCCCAAATTCAATGCATTGTTTTCAAATGATGATTCAATAAAAATTATGTGTAATAATGGTCCATGGAAAGATAGATTACAAACTGAATATAAACTAAATAATCTAATTGTAAGAAATGTCTGGGTCAAACAACAAATCACAGAAACAATCAACAATATCATCAAAAAGAAACAACAATGAGCGAACATACCAAAACTTGAGTTGCAGCCAAAGCAATTGTCAAGGGAAATTTCATATCTCTAAATGTTTATGCAAATAAAATATATAGAGGGAAAGTCAATGAATTGGGTATGCAACTAATAGTAGAAAAAGAACAAACCAAAAATTCTCAAAAAATACCACATAAATTTTAATAATGAAAGAAGAAATTAAGAAAATTGATATTAAAAATATAGAAATAATGAAAATAAAATAAATAAACCTTTGGTTGATTGGATTAAATAAGGATGAAAAGATAAAACCAAATCACCAGTATTAAAAATGAAAAGGATAAATTTACCACCAATGAAGAAAAAAATAAAGCAAGGTATTTTGTCAATCAGTCTGATAGCATAATGTAATGGAAGAATGTTTACAAAAACATAAATTGCAGAAATTAACAAAAAAAATTAAAATACAGAAATGAACCCATTTTAGTAAAACAAAGGAACATCCTAAGAAAAAATTATCTGAAGCCAAATGGATTTACCAGTGAATTCTACCAAAAAAAATTAAAGAACAAATAAGTTTTTATTTGGAAAAATAGGCAAAGAAGAAGTTCAACCAAATTTGTTTTATGGCACAAATATTGTGCCAAGACCAAAAAGAGGAAGAGCCAAAACAGAGAAAGAAAAATACAGATCAATTTCCATAAGAATAAAAATTTTAAAAATTTACATATAATAAAAGTCAAGAAATTACCACCAGAATTTTACCACCAGAATAACACAGTATAACAAGGTAGGATTTATTCCAGTAAAGCACATTAATATGTTTAGTCAATATGAGAAAAAATAATCAGTATAGTTGACCATAATGATAGCAAAAGTATAAGAAACTACATATTATCTTATTCAATGTAGAAAAATATTTTGACGAAGCATAGGACCAATGCTTATTAAAAAAAAAACACTAAAGAGCTTGGGAATAAATGGAATTTTCCAAATAAATGATAATCAGTGTCTATCTAAAACCACCATTAAACGTTAAATGTTTTGGGGATAAAACAGGAGCATTCCCAACATGATTAGCGGTGAAGTAAAAATCCCCATTATCACCACTCATTCAATGTTGTACTAGAAATTCTAGTTATAGCAATAAAGATTCCTGAAAAATTCTATCCATCCCCAATTAAAGAATTCATGGATTGTAAATGCAGGTTAAACATTTTTTCTTTGTTTTTCTTGCTTTTTAAAAAAATTATAGTTAACTTAGAAATAGTTGTGTGAATAGTTGCTTGTGTCCATGTATCTATATATCTATGTATCTAGCTATGTATCTATCTATGTTTCTATCTATCTATGTGTTTGTGTTTGTGTATGTGTAACTTAGATAAATTTGGAAACTTGGGTCTTCATAATGACTGTGATTTCTATTGCATTGTAATTTTTACCATGCATTTTTCAAATATCTGATTTTATATATGTAGCTTAAAATAGGGGGTATTGTTAACCCATTTTCAGATGAGGAAATTGAGATAAACAGAAGATAAGTGAATTGCCCAGGGTTACAATGATAGTAAGTGTCTGGGATAGAATCTTTACTGTTCTTCTTGACTCTTAAGTCCAACACTATTTATTGTGCTGTTTAGCTTTCTGTAATACCAAAATTTGGTCTAACATTTTCTCTATAACTGCTATAGTAAAAAACAAATGAAAGATAATGCAAAGTATTGACTCAAAGCATAAATCAGAAGTGTTTTGGTTTGTTCGATATTTGGTTCTTTACCCAAATATGGTTTACCCACCAATACATTCTTCATGCAAAAATTACATCAAATGTATATGTTCATTGCTATATCATATAAATTAGAAGTATGATTTTAAGGCGGGAAGATAAAATTAATTATGGACTGTGCAAAGAAAGAAAGTATTTACTGAGATAATTTGAGTCTCATTTTCATAGTGGTAAAATTCAACTACCTATTTCATTAAATCTGAGACAAGTCCTTTTCCAAAGTCCTACCTAATAGGTGGAATTTCTTAGGTCTCAAAAAGTAGAGAATCAGTGAAAAGGATCCTTAAACTATGCTTCATATACTTCCAAAGGTATGCACTACTGAATTAAAAAAGGATGATGATAATTTTACCTTTACCTGGAAAAATTGTCAGGAAATCCTAAAGCATAGCTCCAAATTACTCTCCAGAATAGTTGGATCCATTCATAGTTCCACCAACAATGTATGTGACCCAGCTTTCCCATATCCCCTCCAGCATTCATCGTTATCTTTTCCTGTCATTTTAGCCAATCTAACAGGTGGGTATTGGTACTTCAGGGTTGTCTTAATTTGCATTTCTCTGATCAATACTGATTTGGAGCACCTTTTCATATGACTACAAATACTTTTTATTTCATCCTCTGAAAATTGTCTGTTCAAATCCTTTGACCATTTATCAATTGGAGATTGGCTTAAATTCTTATAAATATCAGACAATTCTCTATATATTTTAGAGATGAGACCTTTATAGAACCCTTAAATGTAAACATGATTTCCCAATTTATTGCTTCCCTCGTAATCTTGACTGCATTGGTTTTGTTTGTACAAAAAGTTTTAACTTGATATAGTCAAAGTTATCTATCTGGTGTTCAATTAAGAGTTCCAGTTCTTCTTTGGACATAAATTTATTCCATCTCCATATGTCTGAGAGGTAAATTATTAAGTTCCTGTAATTTACTTATAATATCACTCTTTATATCTAGATCTGAATTGAAGAAATTAAGGGAAGCTAATCAAATTTGGTTATTTTTTACAAAAGATTTTATTTTTTCCAAATACATGTAAAGATTGTTTACTAATACTGAGTTTTAAAAGATTTTATATTCCAAATTTGTCATCTTTCTTGTGGTGTCATGTTGTATAAGAAAATTCAGACCAAAATAGAAAAAAAAAAACATAAGAAAGAAAAAAGCAAGCAAAAAAGGGGAAGAGGATACTAGGCTTTGATTGAGAGTCAGTCTTCATCATTTGCTTTCTGAATTCAGATGGCATTTTTCATATTATATTTATTGGAAATGTCATCAAATTTGATTATTATACAAACTGTTTAGGATTGCCAATACCCTGAGGGATAGAATCTGGATCTACAAAATTTTTAACCATATGAACACTTCATTAATCTTATTGAATAAAATTTAATTTAGAAAAAAAATAAAATAAAATCACCTGAATTGAAAAGAAAAATGCGTCCCTTGTATAGAATAAGCATTACTTGGTGAGACAATACTTCATGTGACAGAGATCTGGAGTTCAGTGTATTTAAAGCTGAATAAGATTTAAGAAAGTGATATGATTGCTAATAAAAGCTGCAATAATGGGAGCAGGGTTTCCATAATGGAGGCAAGAGTTCCATTTCAGTATATACACTGCCCTGTTCTGAACACATCTGAACCAACTTCTGGTGCCACATTCTCTTTAGGAAAGACCAATAAAAGCACATCTAAAAGAGAATCAATAGGATAATAAGGATTGGTACAATAGCTATTTTTCTTGTGTTTTTTTTTTCTTTTGGAGGGAGGGAGAGGGAATCTATGTTTTCTTTTGCAATATGACTTTTATGGAAATATTTTCCTAACTTCATATATGCAAATATGCCCTCTCTCAATTGGATACAGGGGAATGGATTGGGAAGGGAGAGAATCTGTTACTCAAAATTTTAAAAAAAATATTTAAAATTGTTTTACATGTAACAGGGAAATTAAAATGTTAAACAAAAAAAAACTTTCAGAGAACAATAAGGAATGGTCAACAGAACTTTTAGAAAATGATTGAAAGGCAATAGATACTTTTCGAATGAAAAAGCAAAAGTTTAGGAGGCTTACAATAATAACTCATAAAAAATTTCTAGCTATTAGGTCAGTTGCAAGGAGTATATATAGGATATATACAGAGGGCACTATGTGATTTGAATATGAAGAACTAATATCTAAAACTAATGAAATTAAGATTAAGAAAGGAAAGGGAGAGGTATAATGGGGTAAAGTATGTTTCATAAAAGAGGCAAGAAAAGCTTTTACAATGATTAGGAAGGTGAGGGTGGGTACAGAACAGGAAAGAAAAGAAATGAATTTTATTCTCTTTTGTTTTTGTTGTTACCAATTTAAATTTTTTATTATGAACTTAATTGTCATTAACAAACATTAACATGCAAATTATAAAGATGATACTTTCCTCATGAGAAAAGAAGAGCATATATAAAATGTCATCTTATTTTAAATATATTTGAGTCTTATTAAAAAGTATGCATTAAGAAGATGGTGGAGTGAAAACTTGACTCTCTGCATCCTCCTCCTATCTTCTCTCAAATCAACAATAAAAAAAGCCTCTGAACTGATCTTCAATTCAACTAATCCAGAAATATTTGGACACTGCTTCCAGGTACCTCGGAAGAACTTCATATCAGGTCTGTTTCCTCAGACAGAAGGATAAACAGTTTACTCAGTACAACCGTGAAGTGAGGGTGGGACTCAGCTCAGCCTGGCAGAAACTCCAAACTCTAAACTCCAAACACCTGGAGTTGATCAGAGGCACTTGGGACACTCTGCCCTGATTGGGGCCAGGTGTTCTAGCAGACTTGCCTTGTTTAAGGAGTAATTTGGATTTAGTCCTAGCCCCACCGGCACAGCACCTTAAATTAATTCGACAGATTGCACCAGGGCAAATTACCACAGCTGCTTCTTTTCTAGCCTTAAAGAGACACTGTCTAAAAAAATGAAGAAGCAAAAGAGAGCTCTCACCATAGACAGAATCTATAGAGAGAAAGAAGGGCAGACCGTAGATCCTGAAGTTCATTCTGACAAAAATCCAAAGGAAGTGTGCAAGTACCATCACTTGTCCCCTTTTCAAAAGGCTTTTCGGGAAGATTGCACAAAGAATCTCAAAAGAGAGCTGGAGGATAAATGGGAAAATAAACTAAAATCAGTGCAAGAAGGATATAATGCCCTGCAAAAGAGATGTGAAAAAGACATCAATTTATTGAAAAATAAAATTAGTGAAGTGGAAAAAGAGTGCAATGAACAAATTGGCCAGTTACAAAAGGAGCGTAAAAAGGTAACTGAAGAAAACATTTTATATATAGAGAATTGACTCAAATATATAAGAATTCAAGCCATTCTCCGATTAACAAATGGTCAAAAGATATGAACAGACAATTTTCAGACGAAGAAATTGAAACTATTTCCGGTCACATGAAAAGGTGCTCCAAGTCACTATTGATCAGAGAAACGCAAATTAAGACAACTCTGAGATACCACTACACACCTGTCAGATTGGCTAAAATGACAGGAAATGATAATGATAACTGTTGGAGGGGATGTGGGAAAACTGGGACACTGATACATTGTTGGTGGAACTGTGAACGGATCCAACCATTCTGGAGAGCAATT
>JAJPUD010028025.1:0-15030 GCA_023553655.1 Myrmecobius fasciatus
ATCCAATAGATGTTTCATAAATACTTACTGAATTCTGACCCACGTGCACATGTATAATGTGTGTGTGTGTGCCTCCAGTCAGACAAAAGATTTCAAAAACTAGAAACACGCTTAATCACATTAAGCAACCATAAGGCTTATTGACAGCATACAGAACAGCTACCCATATGAGAGGGATGCAGAAATACACGTGCCTCTGATTCATTCATTGTTCTCTCAGATCCCAGTCCCCTGCTTTGGGGAAGTGAAGTTTCGCGTATAAACTGGCCCCACTAATCTGGTTCTGTCCAGTCTTAGGCTGACTCTGGATGAGCCTGGGACTTCAGGGTCTGGGTAGTTTTTTTTTTTTTTTTTTTTAACTGAGGTAGTTAAAGTCAGCTGGAGTTATGAAAATGAGCCCATCTTGGTCAAGAAGACCCCCCCCATCCCTTTGAAAACATCAGTCATTGGAAGTCAGATAGAAATAAACAATAAGTTCCTAGTATTCATTGGATGTCAGGGGTTGCATTCATGGATTCATCCATCATTCTAGCTGCTCCTATCTACATGTTCTGTCTCCCTCTAGGGGTAGGTGCAACTAGGTCTAGCCAGTCTATATCAGCTTTTGTATGCTTCTGCTAAGAAAAGAAGAGCTCACAAATAACTTTAGAAAGACTAGAAATCGGGGACTACAGAACACCTTTATGTGGACCTTTGAAATGGAGGGTTCTACCTTCCCTGCATTGAATTTGAAGGGAGAGGATCTGTATTTGAACCCCAACTTTTTGGTGGTTATCAGTTTATAACACACAACACTGAAACAAAGGGTTTAAAAGAGGGTATAGAAAGATAGACCAAGAATTTAGTGACAGATAAACAAAATGAGCTTTGTACAATCAAATTCATTGATGTGGGGAATATTCCTGAGTCAACTAAACTTACTGAGGTTATTCTGGGGTTATTCAGTTTGATGCACTTCAGGAAATCAGCTGATTAATCTTCATTCCCCTTACCCTTTCCTCCTGTCTGAAGATGATCAGGTGAAGGTTTTTGATATTTTTTAAGTGATAGAAGGAATCAAAGCATACATACTTGGAGAATAGTAGCAAACAAAGCAAAACAAAAACAGGAGGGGCAATGGAAAAGGAAAAAAAATAGCTAGACTAGAAGGGTCCAAAAAGAGAAGTGTGAGTTGAATACAAAAATATTTCAGGCAAAGACAAACATGTGGTTAGAGCTTCTGTTTGTATATATGGGGTCAGACTCATCCTAGATGTTTGTCAAGGAGGATGAGTTCCTCAAATGTATAAAGAGGAACCAAGACTATTTGACACTAAGAAAGCCTTTGTGCCCTGTGTCTGCATGCCTTGGATGGAAAATCAGCCCCCCCCCCATAAAGAGGTGATAGACTCAATGCAGATTGAGGCATGGGCATTTTTGTTTTGTGGTTAATGTGGGAATTTGTTTTCTTTAACTAAGTGTATTTCTGTAGTTTGCTTTCACAATGCAAATAGGGAAAGGTAGGAGAGAAAGAATTCAGAGTTGAAAATAAAATGAAATCGAATTACAAAAAAAAAAAAAGGAAATGCTATTTTCAAAATCGTTGTCTTTCCTCCTTTGCAGAAGTAGGAGGTCCACAGGTGTGGTCCATTACATAGATTTTCAGACTGTTCAATGTTTTGATTGATTCGCTGATTTTTTTCTCTTTTTCTTTAAAAGTATCATTTGTTATATGGGAATACTCTCTGGGAGGGGGAAGGATATAAATACTAAATGTATTTTTAAAAATGAAAATAAATCCGGGTTTTGATCCTTGGTTCAGAGAATTAGGTTTGCACATGGTCCTTGGCAATTCTTTCCTTGTGGGAAGGTTCCAAATTTAAAGTAAAAGCCAGTCTTACCTAATTTAGCTATCACAAAATCTTTAGGCTGAGAAATGGAAGGGACATTAGGAGGTTATATAAAGCCAACCCTCTCATTTTATAGGTGAGGAAAATAAGGCCCAGAAAAGTTAAATGACTTGCCTAAAATCTAAGAAATGTCAGAGGCAGAACTCCAACTCAGGTCTCATGACCACAAATTCAGTAACAAAGGGGCAGTAGCCAATTGGCATAGAGCTGGAGCACAGGATGGGGCTTCAGACAGTGGTAGTTATGGCAACAGAGGTTAGCAGAGTCTAGCTAAGAGGTAGGATGCAGGAAGAGTAACAAAGACCTTTCCTAATCAGTAGGAAGGATAGCCAACTCTTCTAGCTCCATCCTTCTCTCTTCCAGTGTTTCTGATGCATTTTGGGACTCCCTAGAACTTTAGAGCCTTGAATGCCTAAGCACTGGTTGCCAAAAACATGATGAGAATTGCAAGAACAAAAAAAGGCTGTCTATTTGTCCTCAGTTTCAGGAAGATTAAATGGAAGTTGCTGACTGTGTGCTGGGAAGGTGGGTTGCAGTTTGAGGCCGGGAAGAGGCAAAAGGAATTCATTAGCTCAATGGTTAGAGCGCTGGGTCTGAATTCAACTCCCTAAGATCATAGCAAGGACTCAGGGCAGGCGTATGTCTTGTAGAAGGCGAGTCAGAAAAATCTCATTTTGTGTGTGTGTGTGTGTGTGGTTCCACTGGGTAGAGACTGTGGGGCCATTTAACAAGAGAACTGATTAAACTCAAGCTTGAGTCACCATATTATGGAGGCAGCTTTTTTTCTGTGTCACTGTGGCAAAAAGCAGAAACAAGATAGGTCCCGGGTGGATAATATCTAAGAAATCAAGTTGCCAGAGCAACAATAGCAAAGGGTAAAGCTACTATTGGTCACAGAGCTTTAACAGAGGCTCCTGTGAAAGTGGAATAGAATAATTGAGTGGTGAACTTCCCAGCTTTGGTGGACTTTGCTCAAGTTCTGGATGAGGCAAAATCACGTAGATTCAAGTGGGAGGCATTTCCCAGCCTCCTTCCAAGGGCAAAACCCTTCTGCTTAAAACATTAATTTTCCAGGAAGTTATTCCTTTTCCAATAGACTTATGAATTAGTGGGAAATAGTACTCATTTGTAGAGAATGCTTAACTTTCTGTTATTATTTATTCCTCCCCCCCAAAAAAAAAACTTTGCTATTTGATTTGCCGTTCCTGGTCCATTGAGTGAATTCTTGAATGGGGGTGTAAGCTGATTTTCCTCCCTATATTAAAACTGAGTGGTAGTGTTCCAGAATTGAGGGATACAGCTGTTAAATCCTTTTAATCTGTAACCTTAAAGATGATCAGCTATAGATGATATTTCTTCAACATATATTGGAATCATAAGGTCACAGGACCTCAGCACTCTTAAAAGTGCTGAAATGGTATTTAACAATCAGTTATCTGAGAATAAATTATGGCAGTGGCCCCTAGTAAATGAATCACTAGCCCAAACAATTCGGTCCCTTTTTTTCTGTCATACCCATAGTGGTCATCTCTTCAGGGCAAAGGTCAGGGATGCTTGAGAAGTCCTCACTGACCATTCAGCAGCTTTATCTATTAATTGGTTAAGATTCAAGCAGAGGGGGCAGCTAGGTGGCATAGTGGGATAGAGCACCAGCCCTGAAGTCAGGAGGACCTGAGTTCAAATCTGGTCTCAGACACTTAACATTCCCTAGCTCTGTGACTCTAGGCAAGTCACTTAACCTCAATTGCCTCAGCAAAAAAGAAAAAAAAAAGATTCAAGCAGAGCAGGAAGGATGGGTGGGAGTCAGGAAGAGTAGATAGGCAGAGAGCTATAGGAGAAAATTAGAAAGACACTTTATTACTAAGAAATATTTGATGTTTTGGTCTAGGTCAGGTATAAAATACAAACCTGCTGCCACATTGAAGCACTTGGACTAGATTAAGCTTTCTCTCTTTGTATGTCTCTCTCTGTCTCTGACTATGTCTCTCTTTGTGTGCCTCTCTGTCTCTCTGTCTCTCTGTGTCTCACTCTGTCTTTGTCCCTCTCTCCTAAGCTCTTTATATCTCTTGACTCTTTATGTCTCTGTCTCTCTCTGTGTGTCTCACTCTCTGTCTCTGTCTCTTCCTCCCTCCCTCTTTCTGTCTCTGTCTCTCTCTCCCAGTGTCACTCTGCCTCTCTCTGTGTATGTGTGTCTCTGTCTCTGTCTGTCTCTGACTCTTTATGTCTCTCTTTGTGTGCCTCTCTCTGTCTCTGTCTCTCTGTGTGTCTCACTCTGTCTTTGTCCCTCTCTCCCAGCCTCTTTATAGCTCTTGACTCTTTATGTCTCTGTTTCTTGCTGTGTGTTTCACTCTCTGTCTCTCTCTCCCAGTCTCGCTCTGCCTCTCTCTCTCTCTGTGTGTATGTGTGTCTCTGTCTCTGTCTCTCTATGTCTCTGGAGTCAGGAAGAATTGAGTTGAAATCTGACCTCAGACAATTTAGCTGTGTATCCCTGGAGAAGTCACTTAACTCTGCCTTAATCCACTGGAGAAGGAAATGGCATCACTCCACTATCTTTGCCTCCAAAAAGCCCCATGAACAGTATGGTCCATGGGGTTATGAAGAGTCAGATATGACTAATCAACAAAACCAATGTACATAAAATACATATACATGAATATACTAATGTAAAATAAGAACCTGAATATAAAGAAAACAGAGTGTGTTCTGCAATTTGCTTTTAAATTAGGAAAGTTTGTAAGTCATAAGACTTACAAGTCATTTAGATGCAGTAGTCACATGTGACAAACAAAAGAGAAGGTAGGAAAGAGGGGAAAATTCTTCAGTTTGAAACTTCATGTAGATTTAAAACTGAAAGGGAGTTCAGAGGCCATCTTAGCCACCCCCTCCATTCTGCAGATGATGAAGCTGCAAAGTTCTGAGAAGGGAACGGCCTTGGATCAGATCATATAAGTAAAAGAGACTGTTTGCATTTCTCAAAAGGCCCTTTCAATGGCAGAGATTAAAGAGAGACAGAGAGACAGAGAGGGAGAAAAAGAGACAGAGACAGAGAAACAGACAAAGACAGAGAGAGAGGAAAAGAGAGAAAACCACAAGGAGAAAAAATAGTTTTTGCTTTTCCACGGTTGCCATGGCAATCTTATAGATTACAATTTTAAGTCCAACCTTTATTCAGTAAATAATAAAGATAGCATTCTATGAAAATAAATCTAAAATGTATAACAGAGCATGCCCAGGGATTGAAGAGCTGACCCTGGAGTCAAGAATAATAATACCAATAACTAACATTTATACAGCACCTACTGTGTGCTAGGCACTGGGCTATAAGTGCTTTACAAATATCTCATTTAATCTCAAAGCAATACTGGGAGGTAGATGGTCTTGTTAAGCCAATTTTCCAGCTGAGGAAGACCTAGGTTTGAGTTCTGATGCATAAGGGTTATGTGAATCTGGGTACTTAATCTCACAATGTTATAAGAAATTCATTAAGAATATATTATTAGGGGGCAGCTAGGTGGTGCAGTGGAGAGAGCACCAGCCCTGCAGTCAGGAGGACCTGAGTTCAAATCTGACCTCAGATATATATACACACACACACATATATATGTGTGTGTATACATACATATATACATATACATACATACACACACACACATATATATATATATACATATATATATATATAATTACTAGATGATGCAGTGGATATAGCAGTGGCCCCAGAGTCAGGAGGATTTAAGTTTAAATTCAGTCTCAAATACTAACTTCATGACCCTAGGCAAATCACTTAACCCAGATTGCCTCCAAGAAAGAATATATTACAAAGAAAGTGCTGGGATGTGTGTGTGTGTGTGTGTATGTGTGTGTGTGTGTGTGTACCAGTGCCCATTGTAAATACAGTGGATATTTGATGAGCCTGTTTCTGAGTACAAAGGCCCTCATTTCCATAAGCATTCTATGACTGCCCTTCATCCATTTACTGAGTCAAAAAAATAAAAGGCCTTTTCACTGAATGCTGAGTGGGGCTGATTGTGCATCCAAAGTAATCCCTCTCCTCTCCAGGCTCTCTTTGAGTGAGGAATATGGGCTGCTGTGGGCCCCCAGGAAGAGAGGTACCCCAGATCCTCTCTTATCTGATGGGCAGGAAAGCAAGAGCAGATATGTTGCCTGTGGATTCTTTTTTCCTGTTAGATGAAGGTATATTGGAGACACCTGTGACCTTGAAAGCTTTGAAAGGTCAGAAGAGGTAATCAGTAGAAGTCCAGGAACTGGAGTCTATACCAGAGTTTGCCAGTAATGGCCTAGTGAGGAGTATAGCTTTAAAAAATGACTTATGGAAGCAGCAGCTGAAATAGCTGTCACTGATCCAGGGGCTACTTGGTAGGGTGGATTCTTTGCAGATGGCCAATGATCTAGGGATATATTAACTGTGACTGAAGATTTTTTAAAAAGATTTTTTTGATTTGTTGTTATATTACAAACATTTCCAGATTACTCCTACTCTGGGAAAACTCTCTTGTAACAAAGAAACACAATTATGTAAAACAAGCAACATAGTGGCAGCAAGGTGGAGCTGGGGATGGAGTGCTGGTCTGAAGTCAAGAAGACCTGAGTTCAAATCAAATCTTAGTCCCTAGCTGTGTGACCCTGGGCAAGTCACTTTATCCTGTTTGACTCAGGTTTTTCATCTGGAAAATGAGTTGGAGAAGGTAATGGCAAACCACTCCATTATCTTTGCCAAGAAAACCCCTAGAGAGATCATGAAGAGTGAGATACAACTGAAAATGACTGAACAACAATAACAGCAACATAGTGACTTTATCTGCAAGTGAGTTCAGCACCCTTCATCTGTAGAACCTCTCCTGCCAGTTCAATTTTAGAAAAATTAGATATGATAGATGCCTGACAATTGTTGGATGGAAATAGAAAAGTATACATATTTAATAGTTCTATCTGGCACCTTTATAAAATTCATCTTGACAGAATATAAAAATCTCACCAAAATGTGTAAAGACAGAAATATTACATGCATATTTTTATTGACTACAAAACAATAAAAGTATATTAAATGAAGGACTCATAAAATGTATAAAAATCAATTGAAGAACCAACTCACTCATCTCTTTTGGCTAAGATGACAGGAAAAGATAATGATAAATGTTGGAGGGAATGTGGAAAAACTGGGACACTAATATGTTTTTGGTGGACTTATGAATCGATCCAACCATTCTGGAGAACAATGTGGAACTAAGCCCAAAGGGCCATAAAACTGTGCATAGTCTTTGATCCAGCAGTGCAACTACTGGGTCTGTATCAAAGAAATCATAAAAGAGGGAAAAGATCCATATGTGCAAACATTTGTAACAGCTTTTTTGTGACGGCAAGGAATTGAAACATAAGTAGATGTTCATCAATAAGGAAATGGCTAAATAAGTTATGGTATATGAAAGTAATGGATATTATTCTACAAAAAAAATGAACAGATTGATTTTAGAAAGGCCTGGAAAGATTTAGATGAACCAGAAAAATACTATGCACAGCAAAAGCAGGATTGTGCGACTACCAACTATGATAGACTTTTTTAAAAAGTCTATCTTCTCAGCAGTTCAGTGATCCAAAGCAATCCCAATAAACTTTGGATGGAAAATACTATCCACATCCAAAGAAAGAATTATGGAGACAGATCAACGCATACTATTTTCATCTTTTTTTCTTCTCATGGTTTTTCCCTTTTGTTCTGATTTTTCTCTCCCAACATGATTTATATGGAAATATGTAAAAAAATGAATGTACATGTAAAACAATAAAAAGTTTTTACATGTAACAGGGGAAATTTAAGATAATAATTAAAAATTAAATATAAAAATAAAAGTGGCAAAAAATCAACTTAATAATTTAATCCTAAAGAATTGGTGGATCAGAGAATAAATCATAGAAATTATAGAAAATATATATCTCTAAACACTTTTTTTTAACACAAAGGAGAAAGAACTAAAAATTTATAGTAGGGTAAACTAATTAAAATTAAGTGGTGAACTCAATAACATTATAAGAAAAATCTCTTAACACCTAAAGGTTATTTCCTAGAACCATGATGAGGAAATGTAGTCAGCTGCATTCTGGGGATGCAATTTACCAGTATGAATAATAATTATATGTGTGTAGATAGATGATAGATAGATAAGAGATAAATGGATTCAGGAGAAAACTCATTACAAAGCAGAAAATCAAAACAGATTATTTTAGCAGTTAACATGTTGCTATTTTAACAGTGAACTTCCAAAGAATTTTTTTTAATCTTAATCTATATAATTTTTGTAGCACAATAAGCAATCATTTTAAAGACATAAAAATAAAATAAGATAATTATTTCTCCAGTAAGAATCTATTCCAAGGTCTCATGTATCATGAAAGTGACCCTAGCTTATTATATTTTTATATGTTGTATTTTATATATTTATATATTTTACATGTATATTATATATATATATATTAATATTGTTATAAAATGGCTAGCTATTCTAGGTCAATATAAATCCAAAGATACTCTTTCTTGACCTGTATCCCAAGGAGGCAAAAATAGAGTTTCTATATATCAGAAAATATTTATAACATCACTCTTTGTGGTAACAAAGAACAAAAATAAGTGTCAGTGATTAGAAAATTGAGGAACAAATTTATGACCCATGAATGCAAAGGAATATTATTGAAGCATAGGAAACAATATAAGGAATTTGGTGAAATATGAGAACACTTACTTGGGCTAAAGCAAAACAAAATGATCAGATATATACACAGGATCAAATATATACACAGTGACCATGATAATATAAATCAAAAGAACTTAAAATGAAGAAAAACGCTCTTTAATTATAATGACTAAGCTTCAAGAAGAGATGAGGGAATATACTTCCCACCTTTTATGGAAGAGATGGAAGACTAAGAGCATGAAATGTTGGAAGATGCTAGCAAATCTGCTTGATGTATTGATTGATTTTTGCTTCTACACACACACTTTGTTACAAGGGAATAATCACTATGGAGAATATGGAAAGAGAATTATATCTGAAAATGACTGTGAAGATGAGTATCCAGAAAATTTTTAAAGGGGATAACAAAGCAAGACCCAGTTATTGGAATTAAGAAACAAAGCAAGAGGGGGGGGCGGAGCCAAGATGGTGGAGTGAAAAGGTGGTTCTCTGCCTCTCCTCCAATCTTCTCTCAAATCAACAATAAAATAAATCTCTGAACTGATCTTCAAGTCAACGAACTCAGAAATATTTGGACACTGCTTTCTGAAGAACTTCATATCAGGTTTGTCTAATTCGGACAGAGAGATAAATAGACGACTCCTGTGTAGGCCGGAAGTGAGAGTGGGACTCAGCTCAGCTCATCTTGGCAGAAATTCCAAACTCCAAACTCCAAATTCCAAACACCTGGAGTTTATCTGAGACACTCCGGACACTCTGCCCTGATTGGGGGCAGGTGTTCTGTCAGACTTGCCTTGTTTAAGGAGTAATTCGGACTTAGTCCTAGCCCCCACCAGCCCAGCACCTTAAATTAATTCGACGAAGTGCCCCAGGGCAAAGATCTTCAGCCGGTTTTTTTTCCCCTACCTTAAAGAGATATCCACGCTGTCTAAAAAAAAATGAAGAAGCAAAAGAGAGCTCTCACCATAGACAGCTTTTATCAAGGCAAAGAAACGACCCCAGAGCCAGAGGTTCCTTTAGACAAAAATCCAGAGAAAATCAGCCAGGACCATCACTGGTCCCCTTTTCAAAAGGCCTTTCTGGAAGATTGCATAAAGAACCTCAAAAGAGAGCTGGAGGATAAATGGGAAAATAAACTGAAATCAGTGCAAGAAGGATACAGTATCTTGCAAGAAGGATATGATGCCCTGCAAAAGAGATATGAAAAAGACACCAATTTATTGAAAAATAAAATTAGTGAAGTGGAAAAAGAGTTCAATGGACAAATTGGCCAGTTACAAAAGGAGCTTAAAAAGGTAACTGAAGAAAACAACACTTTAAAAATAAGAATTGAACAAATGCAAGTGAATGACTCAATAAGACTTCAAGAATCAGTCAAACAAAAACAAAAAAATGAAAAATTAGAAGAAAATATGAAATATCTCCTAGGAAAAATAACTGACTTGGGAAATAGATCTAGGAGAGACAATCTAAGGATTATTGGACTTCCTGAAAGCCATGATGAAAAAAAGAATCTAAACACTATCTTCCAGGAAATCCTGAAAGAAAACTGCCCTGAGATTGTAGAATCAAAAGGCAAAATCACCATTGAAAGAATTCACCGATCACCTACTGAAAGAGACCCCAAAATTAAAACCCCAAGGAATATCGTGGCTAAATTTCAGGACTATAGCACCAAGGAACAGATTCTGCTAGCAGCTAGAAAGAAACAATTCAAATACCAAGGATCAATAATTAGAATCACACAGGATCTGTCAGCCTCCACATTGAAGGATCGAAGGGCCTGGAACCAGATATTCCGAAGGGCACAGGAACTTGGATTACAGTCAAGAATAACCTATCCAGCTAGAATGAGCATTATCCTCCAGGGAAGAAGATGGTCATTCAATGATATAGGTGAATTTCACCTATTTCTAATGAAAAGACCAGATCTGAACAAAAAATTCAACATCCAAACACAGAACTCAAGAGATGCATAAAAAGGTAAAAAGGAAAGGACTCTTGAGAACTTTATTTTTACTAGGGGGATACTTAAAGTTTGGGGGTATAATTAACTAAATATTACTTTGATAATATGAAAAAGAGAACTAGAGGGGAAAAAATTGTCATACTGGGGAAAAGAGGGAAAAAGTGGTAAAATAAGATCTAAAAAAAAAGGAGGTAAAAACAAGGTAAAATCTCTTGAAGAGGCAAAGAAAACCTAATATAATTGAGAGAAAGAGGGAAGGGAGATGAGCATTGTGTAAATCTTACTCTCATAAGGTTGGGCTCTAAAAGTGTATATCAGACATTTGATTTCACATAGAAACTTGTCTGTTGCTAGAGGGAAGTGGGAGGGAAAAGAGGAAAAGTAAGGGACAAACTAATAGAAGGGAAAATAGAAGAATCAGGGGAAAGGAGTAAAAACAGGTGGAGTATTGTTTGGGGGAGGGGTCATCAAAAGCAAAGTACTGGGGAGGGGGAAAGGGAGAAAGGGGAAAGGAAAGGGGAAAACATAACTTGGGTAAATAAGATGGCAGGAAATAAAGAATTAGTTATTCTAACTGTGAATGTGAATGGGATGAACTCTCCCATAAAGCGGAAGCGGATATCAGACTGGATTAAAAACCAGAATCCCACAATATGTTGTCTACAAGAAATGCATCTAAAATATAGTGACACATATAGGATGAAGGTAAACAGCTGGAGCAGAAAATATTATGCTTCAGGTGAACAAAAAAAAGCAGGGGTAGCAATCCTTATCTCAGATCAAGTAAAAGCCAAGATAGATCTAATCAAAAGAGATAAGGAAGGAAACTATATTTTATTAAAGGGTACCATAGATAATGTAGCAATATCTATACTAAATATATATGCACCAAGTGCAATAGCACACAAATTCCTAGGGGAGAAATTAAGAGAGATGCAAGAAGAAATAGACAGCCAAACGATACTAGTGGGGGATCTCAACCTTGCTCTCTCAGAATTATATAAATCAAACTACAAAATAAACAAGAAAGAAACTAGGGAGATAAACCAACTGTTAGAAAAGTTAGGTATGATAGAACTATGGAGAAAGTTGAATGGAGACAGTAGGGAGTTTACTTTTTTCTCAGCAGTCCATGGAACCTATACAAAAATTGACCATGTGTTAGGGCATAAAAACCTCAAAATCAAATGCAGAAAGGCAGAAATAGTAAATGCATCCTTTTTAGATCATGATACAATAAAAATCACATAAAATATAAGGCCAGGAGAAAATAAACCATAAGTCAATTAGAAATTAAATAATCTAATACTGAAGAATGAATGGGTGAAAGAGCAAATCATAGACACAATCAATAATTTCATCCAGGAGAATGACAATAAGGAGACAACATACCAAAATTTGTGGGATACGGCCAAAGCTGTTATAAGGGGCAATTTTATATCTCTAGATGCTTACTTGCATAAAGTAGAGAAAGAAAACATCAACGAATTGGGCTTATTATTAAAAAAAACTAGAAAAAGAACAAATTAAAAACCCTTAATTAAATACCAAATTGGAAATTCTAAAAGTAAAAGGAGAAATTAATAAAATTGAAAATAAGAAAACTATTGAGTTAATAAATAAAACTAAGAGTCGGTTCTATGAAAAAACTAACAAAATAGATAAGCCTTTAGTTAATTTGATAAGAAAAAGGAAAGAGGAAAATCAAATTGTTAGTCTCAAGAATGATAAGGGAGAATTTTCCTCCAATGAAGAGGAACTTGGAGCAATAATTAGGAGTTACTTTGCCCAACTTTATGCCAGTAAGTTAGATAATCTAAATGAAATGGAGGAATATCTACAAAAATATAGATTGCCCAAGTTAAAAGAAGAGGATATAAATTATTTAAATAGCCCCATATTAGAAAAAGAAATAGAACAAGCTATTAACTAACTCCCTAAGAAAAAATCTCCAGGGCCAGATGGATTTACATGTGAATTCTACCAAACATTCAAAGAACAATTAATTCCAATACTACACAAACTATTTGAGAAAATAGGGATAGAAGGTATACTGCCAAAATCCTTCTATGAGACCGATATGGTGCTGATAGCTAAACCAGGTAGGATGAAAACAGAGAAAGAAAACTATAGACCAATTTCCCTAATGAATATTGATGCAAAAATTTTCAATAAGATATTAGCAATGAGATTACAGAAAGTCATCCCCAGGATAGTACACTATGACCAAGTAGGATTTATACCTGGCATGCAGGGCTGGTTCAATATTAGGAAAACTATCACCATAATTAATTATATTAATAACCAAATTAACAAAAACCATATGATTATCTCAATAGATGCAGAAAAAGCCTTTGATAAAATTCAACACCCTTTCCTATTAAAAACACTAGAGAGTATAGGAATAAATGGGCTTTTCCTTAAAATGATCAGTAGCATCTATTTAAAACCATCAGCAAGCATCATATGTAATGGAGACAAACTAAAATCATTCCCAATAAGATCAGGAGTGAAACAAGGCTGCCCACTGTCACCATTACTATTTAATATTGTATTAGAAATGTTAGCTTTAGCAATAAGAGAAGAAAAAGAGATAAACGGAATCAGAGTAGGTAATGAAGAAACCAAATTATCACTCTTTGCAGATGACATGATGGTACACTTAGAGAACCCTAGAGACTCAATTAAAAAACTACAAGAAACAATTCACAACTTTAGCAAAGTTTCAGGATTCAAAATTAATCCACATAAATCATCAGCATTTTTATATATTACCAACAAAGTTCAGCAGCAAGAGATACAAAAAAGAAATTCCATTCCAAATAGCAGATGATAGGATAAAATATTTGGGAATCTATCTGCCAAGGAAAAGTCAGAAACTATACGAACTAAACTACAAAATACTTTCCACACAAATAAAATCAGACCTAATCAATTGGAAAAATATTAAGTGCTCATGGGTAGGCAGAGCGAACATAATAAAAATGACAATACTACCCAAACTAATCTACTTATTTAGTGCCATACCAATCAAACTCCCAAGAAATTGTTTTACAGATCTAGAAAAAATAGTAGCAAAGTTCACTTGGAAGAACAAAAGGTCAAGGATTTCAAGGGGATTAATGAAAAAAAAAGGCAGATGAAGGTGGCCTTGCTGTACCAGATCTAAAATTATATTATAAAGCAGCGGTCATCAAAACTTTTTGGTACTGGCTAAGAAATAGAGCAGTCGATCAGTGGCACAGGATAGATTATCAGGACAACCTAGGCATTAACCTTAACAATCTAGTGTTCGATAAACCCAAAGACCCCAGCTTTTGGGACAAATACTCACTATTCGGCAAAAACTGCTAGGAAAATTGGAAACTAGTGTGGAAGAAATTAGGGCTTGACCCATACCTAACACCACATACCAAGATAAGATCTAAATGGGTTCATGATCTAGATATAAAGAGGGACTTTGTAAGCAAGTTAGAGGAACGTAATATAGTTTATCTCTCAGACCTGTGGAGATGGAATAAATTTGTGTCCAAAGAAGACCTGGAACTCCTAATTGAACACCAGATGGATAATTTTGATTATATTAAGTTAAAAAGTTTCTGTACAAATAAAACAAATGCAGACAAGATTAGGAGGGAAGCATCAAATTGGGAAATCATCTTTACATTTAATGGTTCTGATAAAGGCCTCATTTCTAAAATATATAGAGAATTGTCTCATATATTAAGAATTCAAGCCACTCTTCAATAAATAAGTGGTCAAGGGATATGAACAGACAATTTTCAGATGATGAAATTAAAACCATCTCTAGTCATATGAAAAGGTGCTCCAAATCACTATTGATCAGAGAAATGCAAATTAAGACAACTCTGAGGTACCACTACACACCTGTCAGATTGGCTAAAATGACAGGAAAAGATAACAATGAATGTTGGAGGGGATGTGGGAAAACTGGGACCCTGATACATTGTTGGTGGAACTGTGAACGGATCCAACCATTCTGGAGAGCAATTTGGAACTATGCTCAAAAAGTTGTCAAACTGTGCATACCCTTTGACCCAGCAGTGTTCCTACTGGGCCTATATCCCAAAGAGATCTTAGAGGAGGGAAAGGGACCCACATGTGCAAGAATGTTTGTGGCAGCCCTTTTTGTAGTGGCTAGAAACTGGAAACTGAAGGGATGCCCATCAATTGGAGAGTGGCTGAATAAATTATGGTATATGAATGTTATGGAATATTATTGCTCTGTAAGAAACGACCAGCAGGACGATTTCAGAGAGGCCTGGAGGGACTTGCATGAACTGATGCTGAGTGAAATGAGCAGAACCAGGAGATCATCATACACAGCAACAACAGTATTACATGATGATCAATTCTGATGGACATGGCTCTCTGCAACAAAGAATTGTCTCAAACCAGTTCCAATTGTTCACTGAAGAAAACCATATACACCCAGAGAGAGGGA
>JAJPUD010028026.1:0-15028 GCA_023553655.1 Myrmecobius fasciatus
AGGAAGGAAGGAAGGAGGAAGGAAGGAAAGAAGGAAGGAAGGAAGGAAAAGGAGGGAGGAAGGAAGGGAAGGAGGAAGGAAGGAAGGAAATGAGCAAGAAGTAGAAAAGAACCTAGACTAAAGAACAGGGCAGACCAAAAGACAAACGCAGACAAAGATTCTCACAGAGTAGTAGGGGTTGAGCTCAAGCCAAAAGAGGCCTTTTGATGGTGCTCATCAAATATGTCAAAAGGCAAATATGAGAGGCAAAAAATTTAGAAAGGAAATGATAGGTATGCAAGTTAATAACTTGAAAAATGAAGGGAAAAAATTGAAGTAAACTACTTAAAAAGTAGAATTAACTGAATGAAAAAAAAAGTTACAAAACCTAATTGAAGAAAATCACACATTAAAAACTAAAACTTGGTAAATGGAAGCTAATGGCACAGTGAAACAGCAAAAATCAGTCAAACAAACTAGAAAGAATAAAAAAAAGTAAAATAATATGAAATACCTCAGTTGAAAAAATAGGCACACTGGAAAATATATCTAGCAGAGACAATTTAAAAATTATTGGCCTAAAGATAAACTTGAATACATTTTAAAATGCAAAATGGATAATTATTGTCATTTTCATAAATAAAATTAGTTTTTATGATTGGGTCTTTTATTCATTCAGCATTAGATTATTTGTTTTTCAACTGATATTCAATCTATTTTCCCATAACACTTTTCAAATATGATTTTTAGAAATCTCATTATGATTTAAATAGGATACATTTAATTTTTTTTTATTTTTTTCATTTAGTTGTCAAATATTTTATACCCTCATAGATGTTCAATTTTCCTGTAGGAGAGGAAAGCATGTTTCTTTTTATTCTCATTCAATTTTCTTTAGATCTCTATCTAATTCTTCTAAAATTCTATTAATATCCTTAACATATCTTTTTTGTGTGTGTATGTGTTAGATATATGTAATTCATAGAAGGGAAAGTTGAGATCATGTACTAGTATAGTTTTACTATTTCCTGCTGTAATTCATTTAGCATTTCTTTGAAAAAATCTGGATGCTTTAGTACATGTATTTTAATGTGAACATTAATTTTTGTCTGTGCTATCTTTTAGAAAAATGTCATTTCCCTTCTAATCACTTTTAATTAGATTTTTTTTTAAGATCATGATACTATTGTGCCTTTTTTTTAATTCTAGCCAAAATAACATTGATTCAGCTCCAACCCTTTACATTTACCCTGTGTGGATCATTATAAAAATTTTTAATTTCATTCCATTCTGTAATCTGCTTTCACTTTTATGCATGAAATCATCCCATTTACTCAAATGATGATCACTAACTATACTTTTCCTTCCATTCTAGTTTTCCCCAATGTTTATCCTTTTATCTCTTTCTTCTTTTAACCTGTTTCACTACAAAAGTGCTCTGTTTGCCTCCCCCAATCTGTCTTCCCTTTTAAAAGTATCTTTATCTCTTATCTCACATTCCCTTTTCTAAGGGAAATTTACAAAATTTCCCTTACAAAATTTTTGTAAGGGAAGATAGATTTCTGTATTTAACTGACTATATATGTTATTCCCTCTTTGAGCCAATTTCAAAAACATCATGGATCACGGGTTGCATGGCAAAATACCATTTTCCCCTCCATGGGATTCATCCCTAAAGCATCCTAATGTCCATGAAAAACTTATTTAATATTTCATTGCTTTAAATAACTTTTTAATTTAATAAGTTGTATAGAATTTTTTGACTTACATTGATATAGGGAGCTTCTTCATTTTGAAGTTCTTTCTATACAAAATATATCAATGGTCTATATTTTATATCAAGTATTTCTGAATAGTTGGGAAAGGGCTCACTTGTATAACTAATGTGAATACATTAATATTTTATAGAAAAATATAGGATGCTATCTTTAATCCAAAAGTGACCATAGATATATGATTTTTTTTAAAAAAAATAAATGTGGGTTATTGCTCATTCGAGGTTTAAAACAGAGGGTTGGTGATGAATGATTGGGTGTTTTGGATGTCAAAAAATTTTTTTTTCAGGGAACACTTGAGTGATAGCCACTGAAGTCACTTTTTTTTCTCTACTCTGTGATCTTACTATTTGATAATCTTTAGAAACATACATTATTTCAAGGAAAACATTCATGTGAGGAAAGTGTTGCAGTGAAGGTCATAAGAAGGTCAACTGAAGAGAATTCAAAAGATTTTTAAATGAGAATCTTTCCTTCATGGAGATGTTTATTCAAAGACAAGACTAATTAGATCATCAGCAGCTCAGAGTATCCTCACCTGGATATGGCACATGAAAGCAATCATTTTTGAGGTCTCAATACTGGGGTCCTATTGTGGTACTATTGCACCTCATACACCATGCACCTTCCAGGTTTCTGGAAGAAGTGCTATGAAAAGGGGCAATTGCAAGAAAAAAGGAGCTATGGGTTCCTTTTCATTGGAACTGTTCAACAAATCATTGAAAAATTATTGGTTAATAAACTATGAGCTATAATATGACCTAAATGGACTTTGAGGTCTCTTCCAAACTTAAGTTGTTCTTCTGTCAATAGGTGCTAAAAAGACCTGGAATCTATTATAAATATATTTAGTGCCATTGCCACTACAAGAAAAGAATCTATATTGATATTTTATGACTAGTTTTTTTTCTTTAAATAGTTTAATTGATTTTATTTCCATCTTTAGCTGGAAGCCATTCAGCCTTTGTTTGAACACTACCATAGAAGAGCAACCTAAGGGCTCCTTGGGCAATTTTTGGAGCTTGACTCCCAAGCTCTGTCTTTAGCTTTGTCTTCTAAATTGGTGCACTGAAACCACATGGTATTGTGGCAATGATATCAAAATTCAGTATGTAAACAACAGGAAAGAAATATAATTATCTGTAGTTGTTTCTGGTTTGCTTCATGCTGCAACTTATAGAAAGAGCAAAGGAGTTTCCTCAAATAATCAAATACATGTGAAACCCAAGGTAAGTAATATAGGTAAGACAGTATAGCATTTGGGTATGGTATTGGTATTATTCTCCCACAGATACTTAGTATCTGTGTGTCTCTAGGCAAATTATTGAATCTTCTTGTGAATCATTTTCCTCATCTTTTAAAAAAATGTTTTTACTTCATTTTCTGACTCTAAATCTATAATCCTTTAATACAGGTGAGCCAGATAACATAGCAGGTCATGATTTTCAGGTACTCTAATAATTCTTAAATTATCTCTTCTGAATCTATTTTCTAGGTAAGGTTTTTTTTTTTCCAATTAGGTGTTTTACATCTTATATTTTTCATTTTTATTTTATTTGACTGATTCTTGATGTCTCAAAGAGTGATTAGCTTATGTTTGCCCAGGTGTAGTTTTTAATATATGATTTTCTTAGATTAGCTTTTCTTTCCCCTTTTCCACTTGATCAATTCTAATTTTAATAGTGATATTTTCTTTAATGGATTTTTTATTTGTCAAATTGTATTTTTAAGGATTTTCTTTAGTAAATTTGTGTCTTTCCATTTCCAAGGTGTTGCCTCTCCTACATACTTATTTATTTTCCCATTTTTCTGCAACCTAACTTATTTGACTTTTTATATCTTTTATAAGCTCTTCCAAGAAGACTATTTAAGCTTCAGACTAATTCACATCCCTCTTTGAGATTTTGCATGTCAGCATTTTGTTCTCTTCTGAGTTGTTGTTTTGATTTTCCCTGTCACCATAGTAGCTGCTTATGGTAAAGGTTATTTTTGTTAGCTTGTTTCTTGCTCATTTTCTTTTTAGCTATTTCATGCCTTTAAAAATTGATCTCTGGCAAGATGGCGAACTGCAGACAGCTTTCTCTGTGAACTCCTGGGACCTTCCCTCAAACCCAGGCAAAATGAGCCTTCCAACTGGTTTTTGAGTGAGGGCCCCGCCAAACATTTGGACTACAACACACTTCTATCAAAAATCTACCTTGAAAGAACTCCTGAGAAGGTTAGCCTCAGGGGAAATCGGCTGCTGGTCGCCATCAGACTCCAGCCGGGGGGGAATTCAGGGCTGTGATAGAGGGGCGGATTTTAGGCCCCCAGGAAGCCCCTGGGAGACACCTGGGCCACTTTGCTCTGCTTGTGGGCAGGTGCTTTGGCAGATCTGCCTTTGGTAAAGGGTGGATCGAGAGCAGCTGAAAACGTGGTCCTAGTGCGAATCTAGCCCGACCAGCCTCAGACTGGAAGTCAACTCGGCAAACTGCCTCAGGGCAAATACAAATTGTTGCAGTTTTCTCGGCTTTTGACCAATATCCCAACTTTAAATCATGAGCAAGAAGCAGAAGAGAGCTCTCACCATAGAAAGCTTTTACAGAGAAAAAATAGAACAGTCCCCAGATCCTGACATTATGAAAACAATCCCAGATGAAGCCACAAAGGCAGACTTAAGTTGGTCTCCCTTTCAGAAGGCTTACCTGGATGATTGCATTAAGAATCTCAAAAGAGAGCTAGAAGAAGAATGGGGAAATAAATTGAGATCAGGGCAACAGAAATATCAAAAACTGGAAAATAGGACTGGTGAATTGGAAAAAGAAAACAGTTCACTGAAAAACAAAATTGGTGAATTGGAAAAAATCACCAATTCACTGGAAAATAAAAATGGTGAACTGAAAAACAAAATTGGTGAATTGGAAAAAGACAACAATTCATTGAAAAACAAAATTGGTGAATTGGAAAAAGACAATTCACTGAAAAACAAAATTGGCAAAATGGAAAAAGAATGCATTGAATCAAGAAATTCAATTGGCCAGCTACAAAAGGAGCTAAAAAAAAAGAAAGATAACTGAAATAAAAATTGATCTCTGATACAAGGGCTCAGAGAGTGCTTTTCCAAGTTTCCTGTGCAGCTTTGAGTTTTGGCTTTGAGGACAGAGGCCTTTATATTTTGTGACTTGCTCACTGAGCTGCAGATAGTCTGATCTAGTCTCACCTGGGTTGACTAATTTTCCAGGCTGGAAATTTGCCTGCTATACTGCACCTGAAGGCTGCCCCAATGATCTGTTCAGCTACTCTTCTATTAAGCTAGGATTGAATGGTCAAGGTTGCTTATCCATGCTGTGATTAAGACCCTCCTATTGGCTTCCTACCATCTGAACTGGTATGTGTTCACCTTTCAACCACATGAGACTGACTTTTCCTAAAGTCTTGCCAAGATATCTTGAGCTGGAAAATTATGTCATTTCATCTCATAGGCTCTGTCATTACAGAATCTATTGAGAGACTTGATTCCATGTTGTTTTTGAGACATATTTTTTTCTCAAAAGATTTTTTCTTTTGCTGAGTCAATTGGGATTAAGTGACTTGCCCAGGGTCACACAAACCGAAAGTATTAAGTGTCTGAGGCCAGATTTGAACTCAGGTTCTTTTGACTTCAGGGCTGGTGCTCTCTCCACTTCTAGCTGCCCCAACACCAACTAGCTGCCCCAAAACTGGGACATCTTAAGCAACTTCCTGATATCACTTCTCCATCTTAGGTCCACCCATCTTTAACTGGAAAGTAGTATAACAGAAAATAGATTTAGCCTATATCAAGGGAAGGTCAAAATGGCCAATGATTTAGATATAGAGTGTGATATGCTGCACAAATTAAGAGAGCATGGAATAGTTTACCTGTCAAATCTATACAGAAGTGAAGAATTTATGATCAAACAAAAATAGACAACATGATGAAATGCAAAATGGATGATTTTGAAGAAATCAATTTGATTTTGATTCGCACAAATAAAACCAATGAAAATAAGATTAGAAAGGAAGCAGAAAGTTGCCAAACAATATTTAAAACCAGTGTTTCTGATAAAGACCTCATTTCTCAAATATGTGGTGAACTAAGTTAAATTCATAAGAATACTAATCATTCCCAAATTGATAAATAGTCAAAAGATATAAAGAGAAAGTTTTCAGGAGAAGGAATTGGAGCCATTTATAGGCATACAAAAATAGTCTAATTCACTATTAATTAGAAAATTGCAAATTAAGATAGCTCTGAGGTATCATCTCACATCTATCAGATGGCTAAAATTACAGGAAAAGATAATGATACATTTTTAAGGGTCATGGAAAAATCAGGACACTAATGTATTGTTGGTGAAATTGCAAACTCATTGAGCCATTCTCTAATGTAATTTGAAACCATGCTCAAAGCATGCAATCAAACTGTGCACATACTTTGGGCCAGTAATACCACTATTAGGTCTATATCCCAACGTGATCATAAAAAGGGGGGAAAGACTCACATGCACAAAAATATTTATAGTGTCTCTTTTCCATGAGGAAAAACTAGAAATTAAGGAGATGCCCATCAATTGGAAGATGACTTAATAAGTTGTGATATATGAAATGGAATAATATTGTCTATAAGAAATAATAAATAGGCAAATTTCAGAAAAACCTGTAAAAACTTAAATGTAATTGATGCTATGTGTGATGAACAGAATGAGAACGTTGTATATAACAGAAATAAGTCAACCATGATAGACTTACCTCTTTTAAACAATTCAATGCTAAAATACAATTTCATAAAATTCACAAAGGAAAATGCCACATCCAGAAAAATAACTATGGAGTCTGAATGATAATCATGGCATATTACTCTGACATTCTTGTGGCATTTTTATTTTGTTTTTATTCTTTTCTTTTTTCATAATGTGACATAAATGGAAATATACTTAACATGATTCTACATATATAACATATACTGGCTGCTTGCTGTCTTGCAGAGAGAAGAGGGAAGGGAAGAAGGAATAAAAATTCAGGACTCAAAATCTTACATAAATGAATGTTGAAAACATTCAACTTACATGTCATTAGAAAAATACTATCAAATGCAAAAAATTAATAAATTTCATATTAAGTATGTGGTATTAACTATCAATTTGACTAATTTAAATCTTTTGTGAAAATATTAAGTATTGATCCTTGAACAACCTCTATCATCATGGTAGCAATATTTGAGGAAACAAGTAATAGCTGAGTGTCTGATACACTAGCAATAGAAAATAATGCAAAAACATAAGTGAAAAATTAGTTTTTGTGAGAGAAATGTTTAAAAGAGGGTACAAAATCCTGGTAAATTGCACTGTCCAAGTAGTTTATGACTGAACTTGATGGCATTTCTGCTTCACTTTTATATAAAAAGTTTAACAATGTCATTTAAATGAGAGATCACACAAATAGCCAGTTACAATAATAATGTTTTTGGAAAGCGCAATATCTTCCACAGTTTGGCTTATGTTTGAAAGAAGGTGATTTTTTTTTTATTCCAACAGTACCTGGAGCAAGAAATATTTAAGATCAACCCATAAAGGTTCTAAAATATTAGTTACAATGAAACAATAGCTTACCAGAATAAATGACTACATTTCAAATAATTGGCTTTATTTTTTATATTTTAATTTTTTGTGCTCAACTGTGACAGTGATGCTGTAGTGAAATATTTTAACTAAAGAATAGTATTGCTATGTTGAAGTAATGGGTATGTCCTGCTCAGTTGTAACTTAATGATCTGGCACTTTTGTGAACTATTTTATATGTAAATGTCTATACCCTCATAAATGAAATATCTCACATAAACTCTGTAACAACATTGTGTGATACAAAAAAATTATGCTAAAATGGTTTGTCTTGATAACATGCATCCATTAGTGGGGGCCCATAAACATGTTATAAATATATCTATATCTTCTAGGTGATGATTTTTCTTGACAAGGTAATGTTCTGAGCCATGAGTAGAAATGGAGCAATATTGTTGAAAACAACAAAATGACTTCAGTCTGCTTTATGCCAAGTAAATCTAGAGAAAAAGAATATGCTTTCAGGGACCCCTCATGTCACATAGTACCTTAAAAATTGCAAGTACAGATAGATGCTTTGCTTTTATTATTCAGATGGATTGAGAAAAGGATTTACCTCAGTTTTTATATTATCAATGTTTTCATTCAATTGGTCATATTTAGAAATGTGTCAATACTTCTAAGTACACTTTTTCCTAGTGTACTATCCTCTGACATATCATTTGTATCAGGAGCAAAATTATAAAACATAAATCCCATCTTCTTCAGGAATGTATGTTAAATTAAAAACATCTTTTTTTTTTATTTTAGCAAGAACTAAAAGCCATAGCTAGAGAATTTGATAACTAAGATATCACAAAATATGTGCAAAGAAAGGTGTCTAGATACATTGAGCAGATGCCTTGAACTATTGTTTCTGGAGGCATTATTAGGAATAGAAAGTAGGGCAGTGTTGGTGTCTGCTAAATAGCAGACAAGGAGCTCTGTGACTGAGCAACACAGAAAAACAATTCTATTTATTTACCATTATAACTAAATACCTACTAACTAGAGGTTAATTTCATTGTATTCATATTTTATTTCTATTGGGCAAAGCTATTTACAACTCTAGTATAAACATTGGTATTTCTTTTAGTATAAAATTTGACAGATTATAAAATTTTATTAACTTATATTTAAAATGCACTTTAATTTTCTGTAAAGTATTATTTTTAGGGGAAACCTCAAATCCTCAGCATAATGTTAATTAGAAATTTGAAAGTTATAATTTCATTTATTATAACTAATCAGGAATTAGCTATATTTAACAGCACAAAACACAAACATAAGAAGTAAGTCACTCATTGACAGAATCATAAAAGAGTCACAGAATGAATCCAACTCCAATTATAATTGGGTATATGAACCTGGGAAAATGATCTCAAATCAACAAGTCAATAATAACAAACATTGTGTTTACATGCTACTTTAAGGTTTATAAACAATTTACATGATTTATCTTTTTTGATCATCACAAAACCTTGGAAGGTAGTAGTTATTATCTTCATTATATAGTGAAAGAAGCCAAAGCACAAAGATATTTATGTTTCTTACCTATCATTACACATATAGTAAGCCTCTTAGGTAAGATCTGGTCAGGTTTTCTTGATTTCAAATATAACACAATAAAATGTTACATATTACATTAAAAATAAAAAGTTGTTTCTTTGTTGACACAATTGGGATTAAGGGATTTAACCTCAGTTTTTCTGAATTCAGGGCCAGTTCTCTAGCCACTGCACCATCTAGCTGCCCCCTAAAAATTATTTTAAAGTGATTACTAGGTATCAGATACTTCATAGGTGCCTGAAATACAAATAACATAACAATGAAATAAAGCCTCATTCTTCAAGAGAAGTATACACTAGGAAGAGTATACTCTGGAATAATGGAGGAGTAGATATGAAATTTCCAAAATTTCCATATTTCTCCTACAGAAACTTGTACCTCAGGACAAATATAGACTGATGACAAACAAATAAGACTGGAGTAGAACATGGCTTCTCCTGAAACAATCTGAGAAGACCCAAAGAAACACACCAAGATGAAGGTTTAGCCACTGTGAACTATAAACACTTCTAGACTGGCTTTGTAGAAACAGCAAGTGGGAAGCCCTGGGGTTTGCTGAATTTCAGGATGTTTCAGCCTGAACTTTCATGTCCTGGCCAGGGTGATGAAGTTAGCAGTCTAAATCTAGGATTATTGAGATAACTTATGCTGAAAAGAAATAACAGGTCCAATTATGCTCTTGAGATATAGCATTGGGAAAGAAGACACTGGTATAGCTGAGTACAGAGGTGGGTCATGGAAACTGTGGCTGTGAGCATTTGCAGGAAGGAGACATTCTTGGCTTGAGATTACATGGTGGAGGGGAGAGCTGAGGTGAAGCTAGAGGCACTACTATCCCATTCACTCTCACACACACCAGGAATAAAGATAATTACATTACTAAATTCTCATTTAAAAAATAAGCAAAGGAGAAATAATCCAATCAAAAAAATTTCTATTTCCATAGGAAAGACAGGGATTAATCTTTAGGAAAGGATATTGAAATTACAAAGCCTCTCTTACCCTAAAGAATATAGCTACCTGCAAAGAAATAATTTATAAAAGAATTTAACAAAGACTTTAAAAGCCAAATGAGATAGATTGAGGAAAAACTGAAGAAATATATAACAATTCAAGAAAAAACAAGAAAATTCTGAAAAAAGAAAATCAACTAATTAGAAAAGGAGATTTGGTCTTAAAAAAGAGATTTTTTTTTTAAATTGGAATTGGTCAAGGAGAAGCTAGTGAAGCTATAAAAGATCAAGATATTACAAAACAAAATATAAAAAATGAAAAAAAATAATTGAATGTGAAAAATATTATAAAAGAAACAATATACCTGGAAAACAGATCAAGAAGAAAAAAAGAATAATTGGATTACCTTAAAATTGTGACCAGAAAAAAGAACCTTGATAAAATATAAGACATAATAAAAAACAAACAAACAAAACAAACAAACAAAACAAAATTTTTCCTGGAATTGTAGAACAACAGAGGAAAATAGAAAAGGAAAAAAATACACTACTTACCACTTTGAAGACATCCTACCAGGAAAATTTTAAATGAAAAAAAAATTCAAATAAGTTGGATATATAAGAATTGCACAAGATTTATCAGCAGCTACAATAAAAGACCATGGGTCCTAGAGTATTATATATTGGCGATCAAAAAAACTCTTAATAGCCTCTGGCTAAAAATATTATATGCAGCAAAATTAAGAATATTGAACAGAAAAAAATAATTATGAATTTGCAGACTTTGAGGATTTTGCCTCCACTAAACCTGAATTTAATTAAAAAATTAAAATATTAGAGTTAGCATCAAAGATTAATTTCAAGGAAATCAGTAATGATGAAGCTTTTATGCTTTAGATGTCAAAATTAAATGTTTAAGATTGTCATTAGTAATTGGATAGTCCAAAATAAAAATTGGGGCAGAGCTGAGTATGATCTGATTTGATAAAGCAAAAATGTCTAGAAAAAGGTAAAAATAGTAGTTATATTAGATGAAGGAACTGCAGAAGAACCAACATAGAGGCATTAGATGAGGGAGGAAGACTTGTAGTTCTGACAGCCTACTTATGTCAGGAACGTGATAAATAGTGAAATATACATAGATGAATAGAGAGATGTGTTTGTGTGTATATGTATGTATTTGTGTGTGTATGTGTCTGTGTATGTCTATATACCATCAAGGATATGGCACTCCTCAAAATCTATAGAGAAATAAGGGGGGGGGGAAGGGATGGAACAGAATAAGGTAGGGTATAAAGGGACATGCAGATTTACAACACTGGGATAAGATGTGTAAATAAATAGGAAAGTGATAAAGAGAGATAAAAAGACTGGGGGGAAGAAGATAAGGGAGGGATCCATGTGTGGGAAGAAATTAAGAAAAAGCAAGGCAGGTAAAGAGGTAAAACTATAGTAGAATAATTAGCAGAGATAAGAAATAAGAGAAATACACAGACAATGTCTTTTTTATGTATAAATACAAATGCATGTTTGTGTAGGTATGCGTATAGGTGTTTGTATGTTTATAAAGAGATGTGCATGTATGCGTGTATGTGTAACTCAGTCTGTCCTAGTTTAACTATACCCTTCTTGGAAGAGATAGGAAAGATGAAAGGGAGAAAAAAGAATAAAGTAAAAAGTATACAGTAGAGAACAAAAGAATAATCTACAAGACAGCAAAGACATACAGTCATGAATATAATGTCTTTTATTTTTATTTATACTTTCTTGAAATGAAAATTCACTGTTACATATTTTGGATTCTTCTTGATGTCCTGCTGGGCACATGACAATGTTTTGTTTTATTTTTCATTTTTCTTTATTTCTTTTTCTGATTTTTTATTTTAATTTAGTTTTATACACACACACACACACACACACACACACACACATATATATATATATATATATATATACTAATTAAAGGAAATTTACACCATACAAGGCGAAGACAATATTTAAAAGGGAATTGAGTATTTGTTTCTATTGGGAAATAGGGGTTGGACATAGAAGGAAAATAAAAAATATATAGTTCTGAAATCCAGAAGTTCAGAAAGAGCCAGGAAAGGAATAAAGAATAGTGGGCGTAAAACCTTATTCAAAAAATAGATTCCAAGAGGAACTCATGGAAAAAATAAAAAAGGTTTCAGGGGAAAAGGGATCTGCCTGGATGAAAACACAGGATTGAAAGAAACTGAAAGATGAGAGATCGTGTAAATTATGGCAGCAAAATCCAGAAAATCATTATAGTATCATTTAGAAAGCCATTGCACTTCAATCTACTTTAGGAAACTTTTTATTGCTTTTTACTTAGTCAAATATTGATGAAAATGTAGTAAAGTTCATACCATACTAGTTCATATAATAGATCCAAAGAAAGCAGTCCGTATTTCCACCACAAACTGAACACAAAAGCCACAACATTTTCTCAAAATATTGCAGAAGTATTTCTGAATCTATGAATGTTTTTTAACATCTCTTAATTAAACAGGAAAGTAAATAAAGTACATATTTGTAGGGAGAAATGATAAATGTTATTAATAAATAAGCATTTATTAAGCAGCTGAAATGAGCTAGTATTGGAGACATGAAACAAAAAAAAAGAATAGTCTCTTCCTTTAAGAAGATTTATTCTCTCAGTGAAGACAAATTATACCTCTATTAATAAATGTAAAATAAATATGAAGAACATGCCAGATAATTTTGGGGAAGGCCATTGAAGGTGGGGAAGATCAGGAAAGGCCTTATTAAGAAAGTTACACATTGGCTGAAGTTAAGAATACCTCAACTCTGATAGACCTGTGTTTCAAAAAACATGTCATGATGAATTTTACATTTTATGGGGAATTCCTCATATGTAAGTATTAGATTGTGGGAATGGAGTAATAAAAATAATTCATATTTGCCCTACTCATAGACTGTGTGACTCATAGTAAATGTATTTTTGTTATACACTTTCTTAACTCTAAACATGAAAGACAACTTTCAGGAGAATTTTATTTTGACTGATGGGAAATCTTGATTTTCTTGGATGATTAATGCATTTTAGAGTTTATGTGGTTTGATCTTGTGGCTAGTAGAACTTGTTTTGTCTTAGGAAGGTAAACAGTAAAGAAAACATTTCAGATTCATTAATTAATGCCTTGTTTATAGGGACACAGTGAACTGAACATTTATCTGTTTGATTGAACAGAATTCTCCAAAGCAATTAAATTACTAACTGCCAGACCAATAAGAATTCCTAGATTTCAATGTCAATTAAATTCAATTCAACAAACATTTCATGTGCTCACATTTTTATATAAATTGCATATATCTCATTTTTCCCCTAAACAGATTTTCTCAGATTTATTTTCCACAGAAGCATTAAGTCCCTCTACTTCCATGCCCCCAAAAAGTTATTCTCATAATGGAATTATAAAGGCACAAATTAATATATTTTATCATTTTTTCATGCTTATAGGATTACATATAGCATATGCTGTTCTCAAGTCAGTTTTGATTCACAAAAGTTAATTGTTAAGTTTCAGTGTAAATATTTGCACCTCAGATGTAGAAAATAGCTAGATATGAGGGTTTAATTTGTTGCATGTTTGATTATCAACTTATGCTTAAATTCAGCAGGAATACAATAAAGGTTCAGAATGAAGTATCATCACTAGACTATTGGACTGATAATGACAGCCTAATTAATAATAATAATAATAATAACTGACAAATAAATATGGTTTTATGTTCCAAATGCTTTACATTTATTATCTCATTTGAGTTTCATAATACTCCTAAATATATAAAAATCAGTATAATGCTACTATATTTTAGATACTCTGTATAGTATTATTATTTTTTATATGTAAAATGTTCCAGAAAAAATCATCTTGCTAATGTTTTTGCTAGATATTTACGAACATGAGTACAATTCCAACTTCACAAATGAGCCACATAAAAACATACAAACAAACAAAAACAGTCTTGTTGCATCCTTTAAGTATTAAATCAGATATCTAGAATGGCATGTTATGTATTATTATGAATTTTTTTTAAAGAACCATGATCAGGAAGACAAAATACAAAGTAAATAACAGCAATAAATTTATTCCATGAGGAAGAGGATTACTTGATTACTCTGTTTTCTCTAAATTGTGATATTTTAATTTTTCTTATGTAAAGTGCAATATTCCCTAGTAAATAAATTTGAGATCAGAAGTATTGTGGAATAAAGAGTTATATAATATGATTCACAATCTATTAGTTAGATATATATCTCCAACAGCTTTATCATCTTTAAATTTTTATATAAAAATATAATCAAAATAGAAATTGTTCTTTCTCTTCCTTTATTCCACAATAACGTCTTTTTGCCCTCTCTCATTTTTAGACTATTAAAGTAAAATAAAATATCCCAACACATTGTGTTAGTTCATTTTATTTTTATTACAATTGAAGACAATAAGATACTGAAGGAAAATATTTTTTCCTCCCTACCCCTTAAGAATATAAGCAATTCATCATTAGTACCATCCAAAATATTCAGAAATTGTTGGCTTTCAGAGGTTTGTTTTTCATTTTCCCCTTGACTGCAGTGTTTCTATTCCAAATTTTCTATTCAGTTTTTGTCTTTTTTTATTAAAAATGTTTAAAATTTTCTGTTCTATTAAAGATCCACATTTTTCCCTATAAAATTACACTCATTTTTGCAGGATGTTACTATTGCTTTTAAGGCCATTTCTTTTGCCTGTTCCTCTCATCCTATACCTCTCTTTCCTTTTTCTTGAATAAACTCCTTGAGAAGGTTCTCAAAAATGCATAATTCTACTTCTGTCTTTCTTACTCTTTTCCTGAGTTGAGCAGAAATTTCATCATTCAACCAAAATGGCTCTGTCTAAAGTGATTTGTCATAATTGCCTTTTCTCAATGCTCTTCCTTCAAATCTCTGTGTCCTTTAAAACTATTGATAACCTTTCTGTTTCTAATACTCATTTACCTATTAGTACATTTACATGTCTATGTAGTAAACATATATATACATATATGTATATATATACATATATGTATATATGTGTGTGCGTGAGAGAGAGAGAGAGAGAGAGAGAGAGAGAGAGAGAGAGAGAGAGAG
>JAJPUD010028027.1:0-15026 GCA_023553655.1 Myrmecobius fasciatus
TATAAAAATGCTGATGATTTATGTGGATTTATTTTGTATCCTGCCACTTTGCTAAAGGTGTGAATTGTTTCTAGTAGTTTTTTAGTTGAGTCTCTAGGGTTCTCTAAGTACACCATCATGTCATCTGCAAAGAGTGATAATTTGGTTTCTTCACTACTTACTCTGATTCCTTTTATCTCTTTTTCTTCTCTTATTGCTAAAGCTATCATTTCTAATACAATATTAAATAGTAAAGGTGACAGTGGGCAGCCTTGTTTCACTCCTGATCTTATTGGGAATGGTTCTAGTTTGACTCCATTACATATGATGCTTGCTGAAGGTTTTAAGTAGATACTACTTATCATTTTAAGGAAAAGCCCATTTATTCCTATACTCTCCAGTGTTTTTAATAGGAATGGGTGTTGGATTTTATCAAAGGCTTTTTCTGCATCTATGGAGATAATCATATGATTTTTATTAATTTGGTTATTAATATAATTGATTATGCTAAAAGTTTTCCTAATTTTGAACCAGCCCTGCATTCCTGGTATAAATCCTACTTGGTCATGATGTATTATCCTGGGGATGACTTTCTGTAATCTTGTTGCTAAAATCTTATTTAAAATTTTTGCATCAATATTCATTAGGGAAATGGGTCTATAGTTTTCTTTCTCAGTTTTCTCCCTACCTGGTTTAGCTATCAGCACCATATCTGTGTCATAGAAGGAATTTGGTAGTACACCTTCTTTCCCTATTTTTTCGAATAGTTTATATAGTATTGGGATTAATTGTTCCTTGAATGTTTGGTAAAATTCACATGTAAATCCATCTGGTCCTGGAGATTTTTTCTTAGGGAGTTGATTAATAGCTTGTTCTATTTCTTTTTCTGAAATAGGGCTATTTAAATAATTTATTTCCTCTTCTGTTAATCTGGGCAATCTATATTTTTGTAGATACTCCTCCATTTCATTTACATTCTCAAATTTATTGGCATAAAGTTGGGCAAAGAAACTCCTAATTATTACTCTAATTTCCTCTTCATTGGAGGAAAGTTCTCCCTTATCATTTTTGAGACTAATAATTTGATTTTCCTCTTTTCTTTTTCTAATCAAATTAACTAAAGGCTTATCTATTTTGTTGGTTTTTTCATAAAACCAACTCTTACTTTTATTTATTAATTCAATAGTTTTCTTATTTTCAATTTTATTGATCTCCCCTTTAATTTTCAGAATTTCCAATTTGGTATTTAATTGAGGGTTTGTAATTTGGTCTTTTTCTAGCTTTTTTAATTGTAAGCCCAGTTCATTAATCTTCTCCTTCTCTGTTTTACGCAAGTAAGCATCTAGAGATATAAAATTACCCCTTATAACCGCTTTAGCCGAGTCCCACAAATTTTGGTATGTTGTCTCATTGTTGTCATTCTCCTGGATGAAATTTTCGATTGTGTCTATAATTTGCTCTTTCACCCATTCGTTCTTCAGGATTAGATTATTTAATTTCCAAATAACTTGTGGCCTATTTTCTCCTGGCCTTATATTACATGTGAGTTTTATTGCATCATGATCTGAGAAGGATGCATTTACTATTTCTGCTTTTCTGCATTTGATTTTGAGGTTTTTATGCCCTAACACATGATCAATTTTTGTATAAGTTCCATGAACCCCTGAGAAAAAAGTATACTCCCTTCTATCACCATTCAATTTCCTCCAGAGATCTATCATACCTAACTTTTCTAGCCTTTTGTTAACCTCCCTAACTTCTTTCTTATTTATTTTGGAATTTGATTTATCTAATTCTGAGAGAGCAAGGTTGAGATCTCCCACTAGTATAGTATTACTGTCTATTTCTCCTTGCATCTCTCTTAACTTCTCCTCTAGGAATTTGGATGCTATACCACTTGGTGCATATATGTTAAGTATTGATACTGCTTCATTGTCTATGGAACCCTTTAGTAAAATGTAGTTTCCTTCCTTATCTCTTTTAATTAGATCTATTTTTGTTTTTACTTGATCCGAGATAAGGATTGCTACCCCTGCCTTTCTGTGTTCACCTGAAGCATAGAAGATTCTGCTCCAGCCCTTTACCTTCACTCTGTATGTATCTCTATGTTTTAGATGTGTTTCTTGTAAACAACATATTGTAGGATTCTGGCTTTTAATCCAGTCTGCTACCCGCTTCCGTTTTATGGGAGAGTTCATCCCGTTCACATTCACAGTTAAAATAACTATATCTGTATTCCCTGCCATCTTATTTACCCAGAGTTATGATTTTCTCTTCCCTTTCCCCTCTCTCCCTTCCCCCCTCCCCAGTACTTTGCTCTTGATGACCACCTCCCACCAATAATCCTCCTCCCTTTAGAGCCCCTCCCTCCCCTTTATACCTTTCCCCTAATCCTGCTATTAGTTTATCCCTTTCCTTTTCTCCCCTCCCTCCTACCTTCCCACAAGGAGGGTCAGTGCTTTCTTTGAAGCCAAATGTGTCTCATATACTCTCTTAGAGTCCAATCTAATGAGAGTAAGGTTTACACAATACTCATTGCCCTCCCTTCTTCCCCTCAATTATATCAGATCTTCTATGTCTCTTTATGAGATTTTGCCTTATTTTACCTCCTTTATTTTTACTTTATTTTGCCTCCTTTTCCCCCCTCCCCCCTTTTTCTTTTTCAGTATGGTATCCCTTCCACCTCTAATTTCTTTTCCATTATTATCAAAGAAAAATCAAATTATACTACTTATTTAGTGCCATACCAATCAAATTCCCAAGAAGTTATTTTATAGATCCAGAAAAAAATAGTAGCAAAGTTCATTTAGAAGAATAAAAGGTCAAGATTATTTCAAGGGAATTAATGAAAAAAAAAAGGGCTGATGAAGGTGGCCTTGCTGTACCAGATGAAAACTATATTATAAAACAGTGGTCATCAAAACCATTTGGTACTGGCTAAGAAATAGAGTATTCAATCAGTGGAATGGGATAGAATCACAGGACAAACTAAGCAATCTAGTGTTTGATAAACCGAAAGACCCCAGCTTTTTTGATAAGTACTCAATATTTGACAAAAACTGTTGGGAAAATTGGAAACTAGTATGGAAGAAATTAGGGCTTGACCCACATCTAATAACACATACCAAGATAAGATCTAAATGGGTTCATGATCTAGATATAAAGAGTGATATTATAAATAAATTAGAGGAACGTAGTATAGTTTATCTCTCAGACCTGTGGAAATGTAATAAATTGATGTCCAAAGAAAAACTGGAACTCTTAATTACACACCATATAGATAATTTTGACTATATTAAGTTAAAAAGTTTTTGTACAAACAAAACTAATGCAGACAAGATTAGGAGGAAAGCAATAAATTGGGAAATCATCTTTACATTTAAGGGTTCTGATAAAGGCCTCATTTCTAAAATATATAGAGAATTGTCTCATATTTATAAGTTTTCAAGCCACTCTCCAATCAATAAAAGGTTAACAGATATGAACAGATAATTTTCCCATGATGAAATTAAAACTATATCTAGTCATAGGAAAAGGTGCTCCAAATCGCTATTGATCAGAGAAATGCAAATTAAGACAACTCTGAGATACCACTACACACCTGTCATATTGGGTAAGATGACAGGAAAAGATAATGACAAATGTTGGAGAGATGCGGGAAAACTGGGACACTGATATATTGTTGGTGGAACTGTGAACGGATCCAACCATTCTGGAGAGCAATTTGGAACTATGCTCAAAATTTGTCAAACTGTGCACACCCCTTGACCCAGCAGTATTTCTATTTGGACTAAATCACAAAGAGATCTTAAAGGAAGAAAAGAGACCCACATGTGCAAAAATGTTTGTGGCAGCCCTTTTTGTAGTGGCTAGAAAATGGAAACTGAATGGATGCCCATCAATTGGAGAATTGCTGAAAAATGATGGTATGTATCTTATGAAATATTATTGCTCTGTAAGAAACGAGCAGCAGGATGATTTCAGAGAAACCTGGAGAGACTTGCATGAACTGATAATGAAGTGAAATGAGCAGAAACAGGAGATCATTATACAAGTCATCGACAAGACTATATAATGATCAATTCTGATGGATATGGTCTTCTTCAACACTGAGATGTTTCAAACCATTTCCAGGTTTTCAGTGATGAAGAAAGCCATATACACCCAGGGAGAGGCCTATGGGATTTGACAGTGGATCACAACATAGCATTTTCATGCTCTCTATTCATGTTTGCTTGTATTATATTTTCTTCTCAGATTTTTTTTTAGATCTGATTTTTCTTATATAGCAAGATAACTATATAAATATGTATACACATACTTGATTTGTCTAGTAGTTTAACATACTTAATATGTATTAGAGGGGGTGGGGGAAAGGAGGCAAAAATTTGTAACAGAAAGATTTGCAAGGGCCAATGATGAAAAATTACCCATGCATAAGTTTTGCAAATAGAAAGCTTTAATAAAAAAAAAAGCTTCCTAAAGAAACAAACAATAATATAAATATTCAGAATCAATACCACTAGGTATTGTTTCAGATTAAGGATAAGAAAAGTTGTTGTGATTTTTAAAAAATTGTATAATATTATTTTTCAAATACTTGTATGTTTCTTTTTTAATACTTATAGAAAAAATCTTTTAATATTGGTATTTAAAAAAAACTAAATTAATCTGTTGTATTAACATTTTCTCTAACACTTTTCTTAAATCTATACAATCAATAATAATAATAAATCAAACCCCGATATGTAGTATTTGTTGATTTAAAAAATTTAATGATAATGCTGAAAATTTAACTGACTTTTCTGAGCCACTTTAAGTGTGTTCCAGCATTCTTGATAGTTGCATAAACTGAAATGCGTGCATACAACTTTCCAATAGCCTCAGCAGGGTATTCAGTAGTTACATGGGTTAATATAGTTCTTCCTATTAAAGAGAAAATTCTCCCCTACTCCCTCTGCCTTTCATAGAAATCTCTTCAAAATTAGATTATGTATAGTTAAACTTGTGTTGTGTACAGTCCCTCTGTCTAAACATCTATTAGTATCACATTGTATATAAGCTTTAGAATTGAAAGGTTGTGGTGGTGGTGGTTGTGGTCATTATTTTATTGTTTTCTGATGATAAAAGAGAATGAAAGAATTAAATCATTATAGTTGCCTATTTGGGGGAGGGGGGTTGGGGGAGATCCATTCTAAAGAGAAGAGAGATTGAGTGAAATAAAGGAGAACCTAGAAAATTAGTGGATTATAAGTTTAAGACCTAGATCTAGAAGAATTGTTCAGACTATCTAGTTTGAGTGAACCATTTTAAAGATGAGAAAATAGAAATCCAGAAGATTGGGGAATTGGCTCAACTAGGATGTAAGTAGAACTTGGATTTGAACTCAATTTTCCTTAGTCTAAATCTAACTTTTTTTTGAATTATTCCACAATGAAGTATATTTCTCGAAAGAAAAAAAAAAAGATATTGATATGTGTTCCCCTAACCCATGAGGAAAACAAGCAAACAAAACCTTCAACAAAACCAATGAACACAATGAATTGTGTGTCTAACAATATGTGCTATAGATTTTATATTAATTGAGACGTCTTTTGTCAATATTGCCTTCATTGTGCTCTTTTTGTTCTTTCCATTCACATGGCTGAAATTTCAATGGATCATCTTATGTTGCTACATATCTGTTCTTATGCATTCCTATGTTTCCTACAGTTTCTTCACATTTGCTATTTCTTACAAATGTTTATTATTATAATTATTAGTGTTTTAATTAAGGCAAGACTAAGAAGACAAAGATACTTATTTATGAATTCAATTATTTAGATATGGACAAGAAAAATCAAGAAGCTGCAAAAGAGCTCAACTTTTTATTTCCCTACAACAAAAATTAATTTAAAACAATTGCAGGAGAAAAAAAAGGAGAAACCAAATACCATCCAAAGAGAAAAAAATTACAGAGAAGGCAAGTGACAAGGAATTGAAAAAGCAGAAAAAAAAAAACCAGAAACAAAAATTCCAACATGCTCCACAAATACTACATAGTAAGACATCCCAAAGAGAAGGCAAATAGAAAGAATATAATACCTCAGATTGTCTTTCACAATAATCTATGGAATAAAATTTATTCTGGCACAACATAATTAAATTATATATTGAACATTAATGGAAATGAAGAATTGTTTGATAATAGTAAAGTAACTGGTAATGAAACAACTATCATTAGCAAAAATAAAACATGACAAATTGAGAACTAAATTCAATAACAGAAGAGATTTTCATAAGAAAAAGTAATTAGTAGACGAAAAAAAATTTGCAATCAGAAATAAAATTAAGAAAAGTATCCCAAAAACCTGCATGTGAGGAAGGGAAAATATTAATAAAAATTTTAAATAGGAAAACCCATTGATAAATGGCAAAACATTATAAATGTTAAAAGTATGAAGTCACAATATCATATATTTAAAGCTAGAGGATGCTTCAAAAATTATCAAGCCAAATTTTCAAATGAGGAATTAAAGTTCACAATGTTTAAATGCCCTGAAGCTAGGTTTTCTAACTAAATTTGATGTTCCCTCCCTTCCCCCCCCCCTCGCTGGTTTAAGGAATAAACATAGTTTTTTCAAGTACTTTAATTTTATTTGAACAATATTACTAACCTAGCACAAGAGAACACAGGAAAGCCTAGAAGACTATTTATGGAAAATTAAGGGAAATAAGAATTCACACTAATATGCAAACAACCAAAATATATTTTATAATGCTTAATATTTCTGAGAGTTGTTGTAAGGGAAAAATAATGACAATACCTCATTGAAGTATTTTATATTCATTTTAGGGAATTCTCATTAGGAATATTCAATAATCAAAGACATGATAAAAATCAGTTAACATTTGTTTTAAATTTTGAATCAATAATACACTAAAAGGAGATTTCACATATAATCATAGATCATAGATTGAGGATTGCAAGTAAACTTAGATATTCTATTGGTTTACTAAAATAGCAATGAGGATATTGTTGCCAGAAATTATTTCAGATTAAGGAGAGTGAATTATTATTAATATTATACAGAATAAATAAATAGAAAAGTTATCATAATTGAAGATTGTATGAAGATACAAGAATTGATAATGAAATGGGGATCCACTACTGAAAAGGAAAAGTGTTTCAAGGTGTAGTAACCACACTCTAGATGGACTATCAGAATGGCAGGACTATTAACACATTCTTTCATTGGAGAAATCATAAGGGAAGATGAAGACAAAATTTTATTCTTATCACCAGGAATATGTGTATTTTAATGAACAAATGTATGGAAAAGCGAGTAATAAGAATAACATTTCTACAATTAATACATAGCAATAAGAGTAAAATTGAGAAAAAAATTTTAAATGGTGGTTGCTAGGAGAAGTGCAGTATAATATACTTACTTGAATTCATCTAAAATCATGATTTGTTTCCTGGGGATAATATTTGGTTCATGAGAATGAAGCTTAAATCAATAATGGGATATCACAAGTATTTAAATATCAAAATCAAGTAAGAACAGTAAGGGCTTTCTTAATATTAGCACACATTTCTGAACTCTTATGATGCCATTACAAATTTAGGGTTAAGGAAGGCTACCTGAGTGAAAATATAGCAGCTCATGAGGAGATGTAGAAATCTGGAAAAGATGTTGAGGTGGGAATGAAGTGTCAAAATTTGGGGCATATAAAAAATGACGTCCCATTAAAGAGTCATCTCACAGAAAACATGGACTTCAGAAATCTTCAGGGTAAAGAGGCAGAGAAGTTCAAAGATATTGGAATTTTGTTAGTAAGACCAGATGTGGGAAAGTGAGGACCGAAGTTCTGCTGTTCTTTAAAGAGAGTCAAAACTATATCTAATCAGTTTGAACCTTAGAGAATGAGGATCTCCACAAGAGAGAAAAGAGGTATATAAAAATTATTCTCTAAATTTGAAAGAGAAATTCCCATAGAAATTCTCACAGAAGTTAAAACATTGAGGCCATATTATTACATCTGTTCCCCATTACACACATATGTCATCACATGAGGGAGTAGTGTCTCTTCTGAAAAAGGTATATCTACAAACTCTTCTTTCACCCTATGTATTCAGTGAAAAAAGTTGTTCAACAAGAGGAGCAGGTTTGTAGTAAGAAAATTAATATTTTCCCTTAATATTTTATAGGCCATTAAATGATTTTCTTTTCACAAACACAAAATATGAATGTGAAATTATGTTTAAAGCACTCAATGAAAATGTAATTTAATTCAATTTTCAAAAGAGCTCTTAAGAGCCTCTTGAGTATCCATGGTTGATGAAACATCCAGGGGAAAGTTGAATTCCCTGTGAATTTCCCAGCAAAAGCTTGATTCAGATGTTTTGGCAGTGGAGAACATTTCTTTCCCCTCTTTCCTACTATTTAGGCTTGAAACTAGACTATGATTTTACATAATCTTTCAAGAGCAATTAGATACCAATTAAGCAGCTGGTGTTATTACCCCTGCTTTTAAAATTTGATCATTCCCATATTTAAAGAAAAAAAAATGTATGAGCCTACTTCTCTCTTCCCTATTATCTAATCCCTTCCTTTTAATGCCAAACTTCTCAAATTAGTGTAATAATTTTCTCACCATTCATAAATTTGCTCTAATATAACTTCCTCCAACTCAATTGACACTCTTCATTTGTAGTTCACCAACAGTATAATTGTATCCTCCCCCCCATTTTTGTTCTTTATTCTTTTCTCTCCTTCTATATTCCTCTAAGAATTGTTGACCTTTCTTCTTCTTTAACATCTATAGTAGGGTACTAACACAGTTCTTTTAATACCAATCTAATTATGAATTTTTATTCTATTCCTTCCAGTCCATTATGCATTTAACTGATTTTTTAGAGGGTTTTTCCTCTTTTGGCTTCTATTTTCCCTCTTTGTAAGATAATCAGAGAATTGATTGACTGTCCAAGTGAACAACTTTTTCCTACAGGACAAAACACTTAGGGTAATTTGTATAGTGCTTTCTACCTCCATCACTGTTCTTAATTGTTGTAATTTACTAAGGAGTTAAACACTGGTGGGAAAGGAGAGTCTTTTGACTAAAACTTTGGATATAAATACTGTCCATTAATTAGCTCCTTACTCCCCATCATTAGTAAATCAGCAAAGATATATTTAGGCAGCTTTCTTAGATTTTAAAAACAATTCTAATGCACAAATTTCTTCAATAAAATTATATGCAGAGCAGAAAATTACATTTATATGCCAATTTCATGGAATCTAGTTTTCTTTTAGGAAATCTTCTTATTTACATTTTCTCCACTAAGAGACTATAATGAAGCCTTTATACTCAAGACAATTTTAACTAATTTCTAAAGTCCTGTTTATATGTCTAGTTCTTCAATGCTCCCATTTTCTAATGACTCTTTAACTCATAGAAGTGGGCACTTCCATAAATCAAACCTGTTCATAGCTGACCTCTGCTCTTGAAACTAAAATAAAGAAAAATTAAGATCCCTACCTGGGCTCACAAGGTGGCATTTGAAATTAGGATTGTTAAACATCTTAGGCCTCATTTTCCCAATTCATAAAATAATGGATTAGACTTTGTAGCTTCTGACTTTCCAAATAAAAATATGTGAACCTATGATGCTAACCTTTAATAAAGACGCTATTGGGGATCAATGTGACGTAAGTGCTCATCCACTTCTTTTGACATTGTGGACATACCAATAGAACACATTAGTTATCCCTTTTATTAGAAGATCACCCCAAAACTTTTGTCCTGATAATGTCTTCTTTCTGATGACATATTTTATGCTATTTTTGCATATTTGTAATGTATAGATGCTTTCATATTTCAAATATGTGCCTTTTCATTGCTCTATAGGAAATTCTAAATTTTAATTCTTCTGAGAATGTTATTCTGCTTTTCATAGAGCTGTACAAAGACAAAGAACAGAAAAAGGATTAAGAAGAGGAAAAAAGAAGAGGGGGAGAAAATGGGAGAAAATGGGGGCAGAACAAGGATAAGGAGAAAAATCTGTATTTAAAAGATAATCCTCCATTCCAGGGAGAAGTTGGGAGACTTATAATTTTACTCTAATTATAGGCAAACAGGTGAAAAAGAGATTAAATCACTGGGCCTAGTGTTGGGAAGAATTGAGTTCAATTGCAGCCTTAGATATTTACCAGAATACATTGTACTGTTTAGCTTATGCCTCTATAGAATGAGAAAAATTAGAAAATTTGGCCTATCAGAAGTTTCTTACCAGTTCTTAAAAACATATAATTCTGGGTCTGGGGGCGGAGCCAAGATGGCGGAGTGAAAAGGTGACTTTCTGCCTCTCCTCCGATCTTCTCTCAAATCAACAATAAAATAAGCCTCTGAACTGATCTTCAAGTCAACGAACTCAGAAATATTTGGGCACAGCTCTCTGGATAACTTCATATCAGGTTAGTCGGACTCGGACAGAGAGATAAATAGACGACAACTTCGCAGGCCGAAAGTGAGGGTGGGACTCAGCTCAGCTCATCGTGGAAGAAATTCCAAACTCCAAACTCCAAATTCCAAACACCTGGAGTTTATCTGAGGCACTCGGGACACTCTGCCCTGATTGGGGGCAGGTGTTCTGGCAGACTTGCCTTGTTTAAGGAGTAATTCGGGCTTACTCCTAGCCCCCACCAGGACAGCACCTTAAGTCAACTCGCCGAAGTGCCCCAGGGCAAAGCCTTTTGCAGCCGCAGCTTTTTTTTTTCCCTACCTTAAAGAGATATCCACACTGTCTAAAAAAAAAAAAAATATGATGAAGAAGCAAAAGAGAGCTCTCACCATAGACAGCTTTTATCAAGGCAAAGAAACGACCCCAGAGCCAGAGGTTCCTTTAGACAAAAATCCAGAGAACATCAGCCGGGACCATCACTGGTCCCCTTTTCAAAAGGCCTTTCTGGAAGACTGCATAAAGAACCTCAAAAGAGAGCTGGAGGATAAATGGGAAAATAAACTGAAATCAGTGCAAGGAGGATATGATGCCCTGCGAAAGAGATATGAAAAAGACACGAATTTATTAAAAAATAAAATTAGTGAAGTGGAAAAAGAGTGCAATTAACAAATTGGCCAGTTACAAAAGGAGCTTAAAAAGGTAACTGAAGAAAACAACACTTTAAAAATAAGAATTGAACAAATGCAAGTGAATGACTCACTAAGACTTGAAGAATCCGTCAAACAAAAACAAAAAAATGAAAAATTAGAAGAAAATATGAAATATCTCCTAGGAAAAACAACTGACTTGTAAAATAGATCTAGGAGAGACAATCTAAGGATTATTGGACTTCCTGAAAGCCATGATGAAAAAAAGAATCTAAACACTATCTTCCAGGAAATCCTGAAAGAAAACTGCCCTGAGATTGTAGAATCAAAGGGCAAAATCACCGTTGAAAGAATTCACCGATCACCTCCTGAAAGAGACCCCAAAATTAAGACCCCAAGGAATATCGTGGCTAAATTTCAGGAGTATACCACCAAGGAACAGATTCTGCTGGCAGCTAGAAAGAAACAATTCAAATACCGAGGTTCAATAATTAGAATCACACAGGATTTGTCAGCTTCCACACTGAAGGATCGAAGGGCATGGAACCAGATATTCTGAAGGGCAAAGGAACTTGGATTACAGCCAAGAATAACCTATCCAGCTAGAATGAGCATTATCCTCCAGGGAAGAAGATGGTCATTCAATGATATAGGTGAATTTCACCTATTTCTAATGAAAAGACCGGATCTGAACAAAAAATTCGACACCCAAACACAGAACTCAAGAGATGCATAAAAAGGTAAAAAGGAAATGTCTCTTGAGAACTTTATTGCTACTAGGGAGATACTCAAAGTTTGGAGGTATAATTAACTAGATATTACTTTGATAATTTGAAAAAGAGAACTAGAGGGGAAAATGTTGTCATACTGGGGAAAAGAGGGAAAAAGAGGTAAAATAAGATCTAAAAAAAAAGGAGGTAAAAACAAGGTTAAAATCACTTGAAGAGGCAAAGAAAACCTAATATAATTGAGAGAAAGAGGGGAGGGAGATGAGCACTGTGTAAATTTTACTCGCATCAGGTTGGGCTCTAAAAGTGTATATCAGACATTCGATTTCACATAGAAACTTGTCTGTTGCTAGAGGGAAGTGGGAGGAAAAGGAGGAAAAGTAAGGGACAAACTAATAGAAGGGAAAATAGAAGAATCAGGGGAAAGGAATAAAAACAGGGGGAGGGGATCTAAAGGGTGAAGTATTGTTTGGGGGAGGGGGTCATCAAAAGCAAAGTACTGAGGAGGGGGGAAGGGAAAAAGGGGAAAGGAAAGGGGAGTATTGTTTGGGGGAGGGGTCATCAAAAGCAAAGTACTGAGGAGGGAGGAAGGGAGAAAGGGGAAAGGAAAGGGGAAAACATAACTAAGGTAAATAAGATGGCAGGAAATAAAGAATTAGTTATTCTAACTGTGAATGTGAATGGGATGAACTCTCCCATAAAGCGGAAGCAGATAGCAGACTGGATTAAAAACCAGAATCCCACAATATGTTGTCTACAAGAAACACATTTAAAACATAGTGACACATACAGAATGAAGGTAAACGGCTGGAGCAGAAAATACTATGCTTCAGGTGAACAAAAAAAACCAGGGGTAGCAATCGTTATCTCAGATAAAGTAAAAGCCAAGATAGATCTAATCGAAAGAGATAAGGAAGGAAACTATATTCTATTAAAGGGTACCATAGATAATGTAGCAATATCTATATTAAATATATATGCACCAAGTGCAATAGCACACAAATTCCTAGGGGAGAAATTAAGAGAGATGCAAGAAGAAATAGACAGCCAAACGATACTAGTGGGGGATCTCAACCTTACTCTCTCAGAATTAGATAAATCAAACTACAAAATAAACAAGAAAGAAACTAGGGAGATAAACCAATTGTTAGAAAAGTTAGGTATGATAGATCTATGGAGAAAGTTGAATGGAGACCGTAGAGAGTTTACTTTTTTCTCAGCAGTCCATGGAACATATACAAAAATTGACCATATATTAGGGCATAAAAACCTTAAAATCAAATGCAGAAAGGCAGAAATAGTAAATGCATCCTTTTCAGATCATGATGCAATAAAAATCACATGCAATATAAGTCCAGGAGAAAATAAACCAAAAGGTAATTGGAAATTAAAAAATCTAATCCTGAAGAATGAATGGGTGAAAGAGCAAATCATAGACACAATCAATAATTTCATCCAGGAGAATGACAATAAGGAGACAACATACCAAAATTTGTGGGATACGGCCCAAGCTGTTATAAGGGGTAATTTTATATCTCTATATGCTTACTTGCATAAAATAGAGAAAGAAAAGATCAATGAATTGGGCTTATTATTAAAAAAAATAGAAAAAGAACAAATTAAAAACCCTCAATTAAATACCAAATTGGAAATTCTAAAAGTAAAAGGAGAAATTAATAAAATCGAAAACAAGAAAACTATTGAGTTCATAAATAAAACTAAGAGTTGGTTCTATGAAAAAACCAACAAAATAGATAAGCCTTTAGTTAATTTGATAAGAAAAAGGAGAGAGGAAAATCAAATTGTTAGTCTCAAGAATGATAAGGGAGAACTTTCCTCCAATGAAGAGGAAATTAGAGCAATAAATAGGAGTTACTTTGCCCAACTTTATGCCAGTAAGTTTGATAATCTAAATGAAATGGAGGAATATCTACAAAAATATAGATTGCCCAGGTTAACAGAAGAGGATATAAATTATTTAAATAGCCCCATATCAGAAAAAGAAATAAAACAAGCCATTAACCAACTCCCTAAGAAAAAATCTCCAGAGCCAGATGGATTTACATGTGAATTCTACCAAACATTCAAAGAACAATTGATTCCAATACTACACAAACTATTTGAGAAAATAGGGAAAGAAGGTATACTGCCAGAATCCTTCTATGAGACCGATATGGTGCTGATAGCTAAACCTGGTAGGGTAAAAACTGAGAAAGAAAACTATAGACCAATTTCCCTAATGAATATTGATGCAAAAATTTTAAATAAGATATTAGCAATGAGATTACAGAAAGTCATCCCCAGGATAGTACACTATGACCAAGTAGGATTTATACCAGGGATGCAGGGCTGGTTCAATATTAGGAAAACTATCAGCATAATTAATTATATTAATAACCAAATTAACAAAAACCATATGATTATCTCAATAGATGCAGAAAAAGCCTTTGACAAAATCCAACGCCCTTTCCTATTAAAAACACTAGAGAGTATAGGAATAAATGGGCTTTTCCTTAAAATGATCAGCAGCATCTATTTAAAACCATCAGCAAGCATCATATGTAATGGAGACAAACTAAAACCATTCCCCATAAGATCAGGAGTGAAACAAGGCTGCCCACTGTCACCTTTACTATTTAATATTGTATTAGAAATGATAGCTTTAGCAATAAGAGAAGAAAAAGAGATAAAAGGAATCAGAGTAGGTAATGAAGAAACCAAATTATCACTCTTTGCAGATGACATGATGGTATACTTAGAGAACCCTAGAGACTCAACTAAAAAACTACTAGAAACAATTCACAACTTTAGCAAAGTTGCAGGATTCAAATTAAATCCACATAAATCATCAGCATTTTTATATATTACCAACAAAGTTCAGCAGCAGGAGATACAAAAAGAAATTCCATTCCAAATAGCAGATGATAGGATAAAATATTTGGGAATCTATCTGCCAAGGAAAAGTCAGAAACTATACGAACTAAATTACAAAATACTTTCCACACAAATAAAATCAGACCTAATCAATTGGAAAAATATTAAGTGCTCATGGGTAGGCAGAGCGAACATAATAAAAATGACAATACTACCCAAACTAATCTACTTATTTAGTGCCATACCAATCAAACTCCCAAGAAATTATTTTACAGATCTAGAAAAAATAGTAGCAAAGTTCATTTGGAAGAACAAAAGGTCAAGGATCTCAAGGGGATTAATGAAAAAAAA
>JAJPUD010028028.1:0-15026 GCA_023553655.1 Myrmecobius fasciatus
AGGAAGGAAGGAAGGAGGAAGGAAGGAAAGAAGGAAGGAAGGAAGGAAAAGGAGGGAGGAAGGAAGGGAAGGAGGAAGGAAGGAAGGAAATGAGCAAGAAGTAGAAAAGAACCTAGACTAAAGAACAGGGCAGACCAAAAGACAAACGCAGACAAAGATTCTCACAGAGTAGTAGGGGTTGAGCTCAAGCCAAAAGAGGCCTTTTGATGGTGCTCATCAAATATGTCAAAAGGCAAATATGAGAGGCAAAAAATTTAGAAAGGAAATGATAGGTATGCAAGTTAATAACTTGAAAAATGAAGGGAAAAAATTGAAGTAAACTACTTAAAAAGTAGAATTAACTGAATGAAAAAAAAAGTTACAAAACCTAATTGAAGAAAATCACACATTAAAAACTAAAACTTGGTAAATGGAAGCTAATGGCACAGTGAAACAGCAAAAATCAGTCAAACAAACTAGAAAGAATAAAAAAAGTAAAATAATATGAAATACCTCAGTTGAAAAAATAGGCACACTGGAAAATATATCTAGCAGAGACAATTTAAAAATTATTGGCCTAAAGATAAACTTGAATACATTTTAAAATGCAAAATGGATAATTATTGTCATTTTCATAAATAAAATTAGTTTTTATGATTGGGTCTTTTATTCATTCAGCATTAGATTATTTGTTTTTCAACTGATATTCAATCTATTTTCCCATAACACTTTTCAAATATGATTTTTAGAAATCTCATTATGATTTAAATAGGATACATTTAATTTTTTTTTATTTTTTTCATTTAGTTGTCAAATATTTTATACCCTCATAGATGTTCAATTTTCCTGTAGGAGAGGAAAGCATGTTTCTTTTTATTCTCATTCAATTTTCTTTAGATCTCTATCTAATTCTTCTAAAATTCTATTAATATCCTTACCATATCTTTTTTGTGTGTGTATGTGTTAGATATATGTAATTCATAGAAGGGAAAGTTGAGATCATGTACTAGTATAGTTTTACTATTTCCTGCTGTAATTCATTTAGCATTTCTTTGAAAAAATCTGGATGCTTTAGTACATGTATTTTAATGTGAACATTAATTTTTGTCTGTGCTATCTTTTAGAAAAATGTCATTTCCCTTCTAATCACTTTTAATTAGATTTTTTTTTAAAGATCATGATACTATTGTGCCTTTTTTTTTAACTCTAGCCAAAATAACATTGATTCAGCTCCAACCCTTTACATTTACCCTGTGTGGATCATTATAAAAATTTTTAATTTTATTCCATTCTGTAATCTGCTTTCACTTTTATGCATGAATTCATCCCATTTACTCAAATGATGATCACTAACTATACTTTTCCTTCCATTCTAGTTTTCCCCAATGTTTATCCTTTTATCTCTTTCTTCTTTTAACCTTTCACTTCAAAAGTGCTTTGTTTGCCTCCCCCAATCTGTCTTCCCTTTTAAAAGTATCTTTATCTCTTATCTCACATTCCCTTTTCTAAGGGAAATTTACAAAATTTCCCTTACAAAATAAGGGAAGATAGATTTCTGTATTTAACTGACTATATATGTTATTCCCTCTTTGAGCCAATTTCAAAAACATCATGGATCACGGGTTGCATGGCAAAATACCATTTTCCCCTCCATGGGATTCATCCCTAAAGCATCCTAATGTCCATGAAAAACTTATTTAATATTTCATTGCTTTAAATAACTTTTTAATTTAATAAGTTGTATAGAATTTTTTGACTTACATTGATATAGGGAGCTTCTTCATTTTGAAGTTCTTTCTATACAAAATATATCAATGGTCTATGTTTTATATCAAGTATTTCTGAATAGTTGGGAAAGGGCTCACTTGTATAACTAATGTGAATACATTAATATTTTATAGAAAAATATAGGATGCTATCTTTAATCCAAAAGTGACCATAGATATATGATTTTTTTTAAAAAAATAAATGTGGGTTATTGCTCATTCGAGGTTTAAAACAGAGGGTTGGTGATGAATGATTGGGTGTTTTGGATGTCCAAAAATTTTTTTTTCAGGGAACACTTGAGTGATAGCCACTGAAGTCACTTTTTTTTTCTCTACTCTGTGATCTTACTATTTGATAATATTTAGAAACATACATTATTTCAAGGAAAACATTCATGTGAGGAAAGTGTTGCAGTGAAGGTCATAAGAAGGTCAACTGAAGAGAATTCAAAAGATTTTTAAATGAGAATCTTTCCTTCATGGAGATGTTTATTCAAAGACAAGACTAATTAGATCATCAGCAGCTCAGAGTATCCTCACCTGGATATGGCACATGAAAGCAATCATTTTTGAGGTCTCAATTACTGGGGTCCTATTGTGGTACTATTGCACCTCATACACCATGCACCTTCCAGGTTTCTGGAAGAAGTGCTATGAAAAGGGGCAATTGCAAGAAAAAAGGAGCTATGGGTTCCTTTTCATTGGAACTGTTCAACAAATCATTGAAAAATTATTGGTTAATAAACTATGAGCTATAATATGACCTAAATGGACTTTGAGGTCTCTTCCAAACTTAAGTTGTTCTTCTGTCAATAGGTGCTAAAAAGACCTGGAATCTATTATAAATATATTTAGTGCCATTGCCACTACAAGAAAAGAATCTATATTGATATTTTATGACTAGTTTTTTTCTTTAAATAGTTTAATTGATTTTATTTCCATCTTTAGCTGGAAGCCATTCAGCCTTTGTTTGAACACTACCATAGAAGAGCAACCTAAGGGCTCCTTGGGCAATTTTTGGAGCTTGACTCCCAAGCTCTGTCTTTAGCTTTGTCTTCTAAATTGGTGCACTGAAACCACATGGTATTGTGGCAATGATATCAAAATTCAGTATGTAAACAAAAGGAAAGAAATATGATTATCTGTAGTTGTTTCTGGTTTGCTTCATGCTGCAACTTATAGAAAGAGCAAAGGAGTTTCCTCAAATAATCAAATACATGTGAAACCCAAGGTAAGTAATATAGGTAAGACAGTATAGCATTTGGGTATGGTATTGGTATTATTCTCCCACAGATACTTAGTATCTGTGTGTCTCTAGGCAAATTATTGAATCTTCTTGTGAATCATTTTCCTCATCTTTTAAAAAAATGTTTTTACTTCATTTTCTGACTCTAAATCTATAATCCTTTAATACAGGTGAGCCAGATAACATAGCAGGTCATGATTTTCAGGTACTCTAATAATTCTTAAATTATCTCTTCTGAATCTATTTTCTAGGTAAGGTTTTTTTTTTCCAATTAGGTGTTTTACATCTTATATTTTTCATTTTTATTTTATTTGACTGATTCTTGATGTCTCAAAGAGTGATTAGCTTATGTTTGCCCAGGTGTAGTTTTTAATATATGATTTTCTTAGATTAGCTTTTCTTTCCCCTTTTCCACTTGATCAATTCTAATTTTAATAGTGATATTTTCTTTAATGGATTTTTTATTTGTCAAATTGTATTTTTAAGGATTTTCTTTAGTAAATTTGTGTCTTTCCATTTCCAAGCTGTTGCCTCTCCTACATACTTATTTATTTTCCCATTTTTCTGCAACCTAACTTATTTGACTTTTTATATCTTTTATAAGCTCTTCCAAGAAGACTATTTAAGCTTCAGACTAATTCACATCCCTCTTTGAGATTTTGCATGTCAGCATTTTGTTCTCTTCTGAGTTGTTGTTTTGATTTTCCCTGTCACCATAGTAGCTGCTTATGGTAAAGGTTATTTTTGTTAGCTTGTTTCTTGCTCATTTTCTTTTTAGCTATTTCATGCCTTTAAAAATTGATCTCTGGCAAGATGGCGAACTGCAGACAGCTTTCTCTGTGAACTCCTGGGACCTTCCCTCAAACCCAGGCAAAATGAGCCTTCCAACTGGTTTTTGAGTGAGGGCCCCGCCAAACATTTGGACTACAACACACTTCTATCAAAAATCTACCTTGAAAGAACTCCTGAGAAGGTTAGCCTCAGGGGAAATCGGCTGCTGGTCGCCATCAGACTCCAGCCGGGGCGGAAGTCAGGGCTGTGATAGAGGGGCGGATTTTAGGCCCCCAGGAAGCCCCTGGGAGACACCTGGGCCACTTTGCTCTGCTTGTGGGCAGGTGCTTTGGCAGATCTGCCTTTGGTAAAGGGTGGATCGAGAGCAGCTGAAAACGTGGTCCTAGTGCAAATCTAGCCCGTCCAGCCTCAGACCGGAAGTCAACTCGGCAAACTGCCTCAGGGCAAATACAAATTGTTGCAGTTTTCTCGGCTTTTGACCAATATCCCAACTTTAAATCATGAGCAAGAAGCAGAAGAGAGCTCTCACCATAGAAAGCTTTTACAGAGAAAAAATAGAACAGTCCCCAGATCCTGACATTATGAAAACAATCCCAGATGAAGCCACAAAGGCAGACTTAAGTTGGTCTCCCTTTCAGAAGGCTTACCTGGATGATTGCATTAAGAATCTCAAAAGAGAGCTAGAAGAAGAATGGGGAAATAAATTGAGATCAGGGCAACAGAAATATCAAAAACTGGAAAATAGGACTGGTGAATTGAAAAAAGAAAACAGTTCACTGAAAAACAAAATTGGTGAATTGGAAAAAATCACCAATTCACTGGAAAATAAAAATGGTGAACTGAAAAACAAAATTGGTGAATTGGAAAAAGACAACAATTCATTGAAAAACAAAATTGGTGAATTGGAAAAAGACAATTCACTGAAAAACAAAATTGGCAAAATGGAAAAAGAATGCATTGAATCAAGAAATTCAATTGGCCAGCTACAAAAGGAGCTAAAAAAAAAGAAAGATAACTGAAATAAAAATTGATCTCTGATACAAGGGCTCAGAGTGCTTTTCCAAGTTTCCTGTGCAGCTTTGAGTTTTGGCTTTGAGGACAGAGGCCTTTATATTTTGTGACTTGCTCACTGAGCTGCAGATAGTCTGATCTAGTCTCACCTGGGTTGACTAATTTTCCAGGCTGGAAATTTGCCTGCTATACTGCACCTGAAGGCTGCCACAATGATCTGTTCAGCTACTCTTCTATTAAGCTAGGATTGAATGGTCAAGGTTGCTTATCCATGCTGTGATTAAGACCCTCCTATTGGCTTCCTACCATCTGAACTGGTATGTGTTCACCTTTCAACCACATGAGACTGACTTTTCCTAAAGTCTTGCCAAGATATCTTGAGCTGGAAAATTATGTCATTTCATCTCATAGGCTCTGTCATTACAGAATCTATTGAGAGACTTGATTCCATGTTGTTTTTGAGACATATTTTTTTCTCAAAAGATTTTTTCTTTTGCTGAGTCAATTGGGATTAAGTGACTTGCCCAGGGTCACACAAACCGAAAGTATTAAGTGTCTGAGGCCAGATTTGAACTCAGGTTCTTTTGCCTTCAGGGCTGGTGCTCTCTCCACTTCTAGCTGCCCCAACACCAACTAGCTGCCCCAAAACTGGGACATCTTAAGCAACTTCCTGATATCACTTCTCCATCTTAGGTCCACCCATCTTTAACTGGAAAGTAGTATAACAGAAAATAGATTTAGCCTATATCAAGGGAAGGTCAAAATGGCCAATGATTTAGATATAGAGTGTGATATGCTGCACAAATTAAGAGAGCATGGAATAGTTTACCTGTCAAATCTATACAGAAGTGAAGAATTTATGATCAAACAAAAATAGACAACATGATGAAATGCAAAATGGATGATTTTGAAGAAATCAATTTGATTTTGATTCGCACAAATAAAACCAATGAAAATAAGATTAGAAAGGAAGCAGAAAGTTGCCAAACAATATTTAAAACCAGTGTTTCTAATAAAGACCTCATTTCTCAAATATGTGGTGAACTAAGTTAAATTCATAAGAATACTAATCATTCCCAAATTGATAAATAGTCAAAAGATATAAAGAGAAAGTTTTCAGGAGAAGGAATTGGAGCCATTTATAGGCATACAAAAATAGTCTAATTCACTATTAATTAGAAAATTGCAAATTAAGATAGCTCTGAGGTATCATCTCACATCTATCAGATGGCTAAAATTACAGGAAAAGATAATGATAAATTTTTAAGGGTCATGGAAAAATCAGGACACTAATGTATTGTTGGTGAAATTGCAAACTCATTGAGCCATTCTCTAATGTAATTTGAAACCATGCTCAAAGCATGCAATCAAACTGTGCACATACTTTGGGCCAGTAATACCACTATTAGGTCTATATCCCAAAGTGATCATAAAAAAGGGGGAAAGACTCACATGCACAAAAATATTTATAGTGTCTCTTTTCCATGAGGAAAAACTAGAAATTAAGGAGATGCCCATCAATTGGAAGATGACTTAATAAGTTGTGATATATGAAATGGAATAATATTGTCTATAAGAAATAATAAATAGGCAAATTTCAGAAAAACCTGTAAAAACTTAAATGTAATTGATGCTATGTGTGATGAACAGAATGAGAACGTTGTATATAACAGAAATAAGTCAACCATGATAGACTTACCTCTTTTAAACAATTCAATGCTAAAATACAATTTCATAAAATTCACAAAGGAAAATGCCACATCCAGAAAAATAACTATGGAGTCTGAATGATAATCATGGCATATTACTCTGACATTCTTGTGGCATTTTTATTTTGTTTTTATTCTTTTCTTTTTTCATAATGTGACATAAATGGAAATATACTTAACATGATTCTACATATATAACATATACTGGCTGCTTGCTGTCTTGCAGAGAGAAGAGGGAAGGGAAGAAGGAATAAAAATTCAGGACTCAAAATCTTACATAAATGAATGTTGAAAACATTCAACTTACATGTCATTAGAAAAATACTATCAAATGCAAAAAATTAATAAATTTCATATTAAGTATGTGGTATTAACTATCAATTTGACTAATTTAAATCTTTTGTGAAAATATTCAGTATTGATCCTTGAACAACCTCTATCATCATGGTAGCAATATTTGAGGAAACAAGTAATAGCTGAGTGTCTGATACACTAGCAATAGAAAATAATGCAAAAACATAAGTGAAAAATTAGTTTTTGTGAGAGAAATGTTTAAAAGAGGGTACAAAATCCTGGTAAATTGCACTGTCCAAGTAGTTTATGACTGAACTTGATGGCATTTCTGCTTCACTTTTATATAAAAAGTTTAACAATGTCATTTAAATGAGAGATCACACAAATAGCCAGTTACAATAATAATGTTTTTGGAAAGCGCAATATCTTCCACAGTTTGGCTTATGTTTGAAAGAAGGTGATTTTTTTTTTATTCCAACAGTACCTGGAGCAAGAAATATTTAAGATCAACCCATAAAGGTTCTAAAATATTAGTTACAATGAAACAATAGCTTACCAGAATAAATGACTACATTTCAAATAATTGGCTTTATTTTTTATATTTTAATTTTTTGTGCTCAACAGTGACAGTGATGCTGTAGTGAAATATTTTAACTAAAGAATAGTATTGCTATGTTGAAGTAATGGGTATGTCCTGCTCAGTTGTAACTTAATGATCTGGCACTTTTGTGAACTATTTTATATGTAAATGTCTATACCCTCATAAATGAAATATCTCACATAAACTCTGTAACAACATTGTGTGATACAAAAAAATTATGCTAAAATGGTTTGTCTTGATAACATGCATCCATTAGTGGGGGCCCATAAACATGTTATAAATATATCTATATCTTCTAGGTGATGATTTTTCTTGACAAGGTAATGTTCTGAGCCATGAGTAGAAATGGAGCAATATTGTTGAAAACAACAAAATGACTTCAGTCTGCTTTATGCCAAGTAAATCTAGAGAAAAAGAACATGCTTTCAGGGACCCCTCATGTCACATAGTACCTTAAAAATTGCAAGTACAGATAGATGCTTTGCTTTTATTATTCAGATGGATTGAGAAAAGGATTTACCTCAGTTTTTATATTATCAATGTTTTCATTCAATTGGTCATATTTAGAAATGTGTCAATACTTCTAAGTACACTTTTTCCTAGTGTACTATCCTCTGACATATCATTTGTATCAGGAGCAAAATTATAAAACATAAATCCCATCTTCTTCAGGAATGTATGTTAAATTAAAAACATCTTTTCTTTTTTTTTTATTTTAGCAAGAACTAAAAGCCATAGCTAGAGAATTTGATAACTAAGATATCACAAAATATGTGCAAAGAAAGGTGTCTAGATACATTGAGCAGATGCCTTGAACTATTGTTTCTGGAGGCATTATTAGGAATAGAAAGTAGGGCAGTGTTGCTGTCTGCTAAATAGCAGACAAGGAGCTCTGTGATTGAGCAACACAGAAAAACAATTCTATTTATTTACCATTATAACTAAATACCTACTAACTAGAGGTTAATTTCATTGTATTCATATTTTATTTCTATTGGGCAAAGCTATTTACAACTCTAGTATAAACATTGGTATTTCTTTTAGTATAAAATTTGACAGATTATAAAATTTTATTAACTTATATTTAAAATGCACTTTAATTTTCTGTAAAGTATTATTTTTAGGGGAAACCTCAAATCCTCAGCATAATGTTAATTAGAAATTTGAAAGTTATAATTTCATTTATTATAACTAATCAGGAATTAGCTATATTTAACAGCACAAAACACAAACATAAGAAGTAAGTCACTCATTGACAGAATCATAAAAGAGTCACAGAATGAATCCAACTCCAATTATAATTGGGTATATGAACCTGGGAAAATGATCTCAAATCAACAAGTCAATAATAACAAACATTGTGTTTACATGCTACTTTAAGGTTTATAAACAATTTACATGATTTATCTTTTTTGATCATCACAAAACCTTGGAAGGTAGTAGTTATTATCTTCATTATATAGTGAAAGAAGCCAAAGCACAAAGATATTTATGTTTCTTACCTATCATTACACATATAGTAAGCCTCTTAGGTAAGATCTGGTCAGGTTTTCTTGATTTCAAATATAACACAATAAAATGTTACATATTACATTAAAAATAAAAAGTTGTTTCTTTGTTGACACAATTGGGATTAAGGGATTTAACCTCAGTTTTTCTGAATTCAGGGCCAGTTCTCTAGCCACTGCACCATCTAGCTGCCCCCTAAAAATTATTTTAAAGTGATTGCTAGGTATCAGATACTTCATAGGTGCCTGAAATACAAATAACATAACAATGAAATAAAGCCTCATTCTTCAAGAGAAGTATACACTAGGAAGAGTATACTCTGGAATAATGGAGGAGTAGATATGAAATTTCCAAAATTTCCATATTTCTCCTACAGAAACTTGTACCTCAGGACAAATATAGACTGATGACAAACAAATAAGACTGGAGTAGAACATGGCTTCTCCTGAAACAATCTGAGAAGACCCAAAGAAACACACCAAGATGAAGGTTTAGCCACTGTGAACTATAAACACTTCTAGATTGGCTTTGTAGAAACAGCAAGTGGGAAGCCCTGGGGTTTGCTGAATTTCAGGATGTTTCAGCCTGAACTTTCATGTCCTGGCCAGGGTGATGAAGTTAGCAGTCTAAATCTAGGATTATTGAGATAACTTATGCTGAAAAGAAATAACAGGTCCAATTATGCTCTTGAGATATAGCATTGGGAAAGAAGACACTGGTATAGCTGAGTACAGAGGTGGGTCATGGAAACTGTGGCTGTGAGCATTTGCAGGAAGGAGACATTCTTGGCTTGAGATTACATGGTGGAGGGGAGAGCTGAGGTGAAGCTAGAGGCACTACTATCCCATTCACTCTCACACACACCAGGAATAAAGATAATTAAACTACTAAATTCTCATTTAAAAAATAAGCAAAGGAGAAATAATCCAATCAAAAAAAATTTCTATTTCCATAGGAAAGACAGGGATTAATCTTTAGGAAAGGATATTGAAATTACAAAGCCTCTCTTACCCTAAAGAATATAGCTACCTGCAAAGAAATAATTTATAAAAGAATTTAACAAAGACTTTAAAAGCCAAATGAGATAGATTGAGGAAAAACTGAAGAAATATATAACAATTCAAGAAAAAACAAGAAAATTCTGAAAAAAGAAAATCAACTAATTAGAAAAGGAGATTTGGTCTTAAAAAAGAGATTTTTTTTTTAAATTGGAATTGGTCAAGGAGAAGCTAGTGAAGCTATAAAAGATCAAGATATTACAAAACAAAATATAAAAAAATGAAAAAAAATAATTGAATGTGAAAAATCTTATAAAAGAAACAATATACCTGGAAAACAGATCAAGAAGAAAAAAAGAATAATTGGATTACCTTAAAATTGTGACCAGAAAAAAGAACCTTGATAAAATATAAGACATAATAAAAAACAAACAAACAAAACAAACAAACAAAACAAAATTTTTCCTGGAATTGTAGAACAACAGAGGAAAATAGAAAAGGAAAAAAAATACACTACTTACCACTTTGAAGACATCCTACCAGGAAAATTTTAAATGAAAAAAAAATTCAAATAAGTTGGATATATAAGAATTGCACAAGATTTATCAGCAGCTACAATAAAAGACCATGGGTCCTAGAGTATTATATGTTGGCGATCAAAAAAACTCTTAATAGCCTCTGGCTAAAAATATTATATGCAGCAAAATTAAGAATATTGAACAGAAAAAAATAATTATGAATTTGCAGACTTTGAGGATTTTGCCTCCACTAAACCTGAATTTAATTAAAAAATTAAAATATTAGAGTTAGCATCAAAGATTAATTTCAAGGAAATCAGTAATGATGAAGTTTTTATGCTTTAGATGTCAAAATTAAATGTTTAAGATTGTCATTAGTAATTGGATAGTCCAAAATAAAAATTGGGGCAGAGCTGAGTATGATCTGATTTGATAAAGCAAAAATGTCTAGAAAAAGGTAAAAATAGTAGTTATATTAGATGAAGGAACTGCAGAAGAACCAACATAGAGGCATTAGATGAGGGAGGAAGACTTGTAGTTCTGACAGCCTACTTATGTCAGGAATGTGATAAATAGTGAAATATACATAGATGAATAGAGAGATGTGTTTGTGTGTATATGTATGTATTTGTGTGTGTATGTGTCTGTGTATGTCTATATACCATCAAGGATATGGCACTCCTCAAAATCTATAGAGAAATAAGGGGGGGGGAGGGATGGAACAGAATAAGGTAGGGTATAAAGGGACATGCAGATTTACAAACACTGGGATAAGGTGTGTAAATAAATAGGAAAGTGATAAAGAGAGATAAAAAGACTGGGGGGAAGAAGATAAGGGAGGGATCCATGTGTGGGAAGAAATTAAGAAAAAACAAGGCAGGTAAAGAGGTAAAACTATAGTAGAATAATTAGCAGAGATAAGAAATAAGAGAAATACACAGACAATGTCTTTTTATGTATAAATACAAATGCATGTGTGTGTAGGTATGCGTATAGGTGTTTGTATGTTTATAAAGAGATGTGCATGTATGCGTGTATGTGTAACTCAGTCTGTCCTAGTTTAACTATACCCTTCTTGGAAGAGATAGGAAAGATGAAAGGGAGAAAAAAGAATAAAGTAAAAAGTATACAGTAGAGAACAAAAGAATAATCTACAAGACAGCAAAGACATACAGTCATGAATATAATGTCTTTTATTTTTATTTATACTTTCTTGAAATGAAAATTCACTGTTACATATTTTGGATTCTTCTTGATGTCCTGCTGGGCACATGACAATGTTTTGTTTTATTTTTCATTTTTCTTTATTTCTTTTTCTGATTTTTTATTTTAATTTAGTTTTATACACACACACACACACACACACACACACACACATATATATATATATATATATATATACTAATTAAAGGAAATTTACACCATACAAGGCGAAGACAATATTTAAAAGGGAATTGAGTATTTGTTTCTATTGGGAAATAGGGGTTGGACATAGAAGGAAAATAAAAAATATATAGTTCTGAAATCCAGAAGTTCAGAAAGAGCCAGGAAAGGAATAAAGAATAGTGGGCGTAAAACCTTATTCAAAAAATAGATTCCAAGAGGAACTCATGGAAAAAATAAAAAAGGTTTCAGGGGAAAAGGGATCTGCCTGGATGAAAACACAGGATTGAAAGAAACTGAAAGATGAGAGATCGTGTAAATTATGGCAGCAAAATCCAGAAAATCATTATAGTATCATTTAGAAAGCCATTGCACTTCAATCTACTTTAGGAAACTTTTTATTGCTTTTTACTTAGTCAAATATTGATGAAAATGTAGTAAAGTTCATACCATACTAGTTCATATAATAGATCCAAAGAAAGCAGTCCGTATTTCCACCACAAACTGAACACAAAAGCCACAACATTTTCTCAAAATATTGCAGAAGTATTTCTGAATCTATGAATGTTTTTTAACATCTCTTAATTAAACAGGAAAGTAAATAAAGTACATATTTGTAGGGAGAAATGATAAATGTTATTAATAAATAAGCATTTATTAAGCAGCTGAAATGAGCTAGTATTGGAGACATGAAACAAAAAAAAAAGAATAGTCTCTTCCTTTAAGAAGATTTATTCTCTAAGTGAAGACAAATTATACCTCTATTAATAAATGTAAAATAAATATGAAGAACATGCCAGATAATTTTGGGGAAGGCCATTGAAGGTGGGGAAGATCAGGAAAGGCCTTATTAAGAAAGTTACACATTGGCTGAAGTTAAGAATACCTCAACTCTGATAGACCTGTGTTTCAAAAAACATGTCATGATGAATTTTACATTTTATGGGGAATTCCTCATATGTAAGTATTAGATTGTGGGAATGGAGTAATAAAAATAATTCATATTTGCCCTACTCATAGACTGTGTGACTCATAGTAAATGTATTTTTGTTATACACTTTCTTAACTCTAAACATGAAAGACAACTTTCAGGAGAATTTTATTTTGACTGATGGGAAATCTTGATTTTCTTGGATGATTAATGCATTTTAGAGTTTATGTGGTTTGATCTTGTGGCTAGTAGAACTTGTTTTGTCTTAGGAAGGTAAACAGTAAAGAAAACATTTCAGATTCATTAATTAATGCCTTGTTTATAGGGACACAGTGAACTGAACACTTATCTGTTTGATTGAACAGAATTCTCCAAAGCAATTAAATTACTAACTGCCAGACCAATAAGAATTCCTAGATTTCAATGTCAATTAAATTCAATTCAACAAACATTTCATGTGCTCACATTTTTATATAAATTGCATATATCTCATTTTTCCCCTAAACAGATTTTCTCAGATTTATTTTCCACAGAAGCATTAAGTCCCTCTACTTCCATGCCCCCAAAAAGTTATTCTCATAATGGAATTATAAAGGCACAAATTAATATATTTTATCATTTTTTCATGCTTATAGGATTACATATAGCATATGCTGTTCTCAAGTCAGTTTTGATTCACAAAAGTTAATTGTTAAGTTTCAGTGTAAATATTTGCACCTCAGATGTAGAAAATAGCTAGATATGAGGGTTTAATTTGTTGCATGTTTGATTATCAACTTATGCTTAAATTCAGCAGGAATACAATAAAGGTTCAGAATGAAGTATCATCACTAGACTATTGGACTGATAATGACAGCCTAATTAATAATAATAATAATAATAACTGACAAATAAATATGGTTTTATGTTCCAAATGCCTTACATTTATTATCTCATTTGAGTTTCATAATACTCCTAAATATATAAAAATCAGTATAATGCTACTATATTTTAGATACTCTGTATAGTATTATTATTTTTTATATGTAAAATGTTCCAGAAAAAATCATCTTGCTAATGTTTTTGCTAGATATTTACGAACATGAGTACAATTCCAACTTCACAAATGAGCCACATAAAAACATACAAACAAACAAAAACAGTCTTGTTGCATCCTTTAAGTATTAAATCAGATATCTAGAATGGCATGTTATGTATTATTATGAATTTTTTTTTAAAGAAACATGATCAGGAAGACAAAATACAAAGTAAATAACAGCAATAAATTTATTCCATGAGGAAGAGGATTACTTGATTACTCTGTTTTCTCTAAATTGTGATATTTTAATTTTTCTTATGTAAAGTGCAATATTCCCTAGTAAATAAATTTGAGATCAGAAGTATTGTGGAATAAAGAGTTATATAATATGATTCACAATCTATTAGTTAGATATATATCTCCAACAGCTTTATCATCTTTAAATTTTTATATAAAAATATAATCAAAATAGAAATTGTTCTTTCTCTTCCTTTATTCCACAATAACGTCTTTTTGCCCTCTCTCATTTTTAGACTATTAAAGTAAAATAAAATATCCCAACACATTGTGTTAGTTCATTTTATTTTTATTACAATTGAAGACAATAAGATACTGAAGGAAAATATTTTTTCCTCCCTACCCCTTAAGAATATAAGCAATTCATCATTAGTACCATCCAAAATATTCAGAAATTGTTGGCTTTCAGAGGTTTGTTTTTCATTTTCCCCTTGACTGCAGTGTTTCTATTCCAAATTTTCTATTCAGTTTTTGTCTTTTTTTATTAAAAATGTTTAAAATTTTCTGTTCTATTAAAGATCCACATTTTTCCCTATAAAATTACACTCATTTTTGCAGGATGTTACTATTGCTTTTAAGGCCATTTCTTTTGCCTGTTCCTCTCATCCTATACCTCTCTTTCCTTTTTCTTGAATAAACTCCTTGAGAAGGTTCTCAAAAATGCATAATTCTACTTCTGTCTTTCTTACTCTTTTCCTGAGTTGAGCAGAAATTTCATCATTCAACCAAAATGGCTCTGTCTAAAGTGATTTGTCATAATTGCCTTTTCTCAATGCTCTTCCTTCAAATCTCTGTGTCCTTTAAAACTATTGATAACCTTTCTGTTTCTAATACTCATTTACCTATTAGTACATTTACATGTCTATGTAGTAAACATATATATACATATATGTATATGTATACATATATGTATATATGTGTGTGCGTGAGAGAGAGAGAGAGAGAGAGAGAGAGAGAGAGAGAGAGAGAGAGAG
>JAJPUD010028029.1:0-15025 GCA_023553655.1 Myrmecobius fasciatus
GGTAGGACTAAATAGAATTCTCACCTTTTCTTTTTCCTTTTTTGCTGAGGCAATTGGCTTGCCCAGGGTCACACAGCTAGGAAATATTAAGTGTCTGAGGCCACATTTGAACTCAGATCCTTCGGACTTCAGGGCTGGTGCTCTATCTATTGCACCACCTAGCTGCCTCTCACCTTTTCTTTATCCCTTCAGGCAGTGATTCTGGGACTCATATTAGAATAATATTAAAATCCTGATAATTCAGTGTGTCCCAATCCAAACTCTGCTGTGCAGTGACAGAATTTTCTAACACAAATTCAGCATAATTGTTTCCATGGTTCAGAATCAAGGACTTGGAGGAATAGATAAGAGCAAGAAGGGAAGACTGTTTTTTAAACTTACAAATTTTAAGAACCCATTAGCAAAAGTTTATATACTGCTAAAAAAAAACAGAAACCAAAAAACACTAAAACCGTTTTTTAAAACTATGGACCCATTTTTGTGAATCTGATCTAGTCCAATCCCTTCTTTTTACTAAGAAATTAACATGTCCTCATTTATATAAATGACATTTTCTAAGCATTCAGATAGTATATATGTTAGGGCCCAAAAAGTTGGGGACCCTGATAAGAAGTTTTTTTTTGACTTGAGGATAAGAAGGTATTGAGTGCAGTTCCCTTGAGGAGCATGAGACCCCGGGACTTGATGAGATTACTGATAATGGCTCAGATAAAAGAGCTATTCAAAGTGATCTAAAAAACAGGCTTGTCCAGAGGTATGCTCTGTTATCAAGATGTGAGCTCCACTATCTTTCTGACTTCCTCATATCAATACAAAGTAAATTCCTAAGGTTCGGTGGGCTAAGGGGGAAAAAGGCGTGACTACAGATGGTGGAACAGGCTGGCTGAGGAAATTGCCTCAACAAAGAGTAACTTGATTTTATTTTCTTGTGGCTTGTGCCTCTCCTTGGGGTACATGTGAGTTGTGTCCGGATGCACACTGAAGCTTGGGAGGAGGTAAGATCTGGCTGCTCTCAGGTATAATACCTGCCATATATATATATATATATATATATATATACAGTGTTTTCTTTGCCTCTTCATTTTACCTTATTTTTACCTCCTTATCCCTCTTTTTCCACTATGATACCCCTTCCACCTCATTTCTTTTTCATATTATCAAAGTAAAATGAAATTATATCTCCATTCTTTAAGTATACCCATAGTAGAAATATAGTTCTCAAGAGTTCTTTCCTTTTTACCTTTTTATGCCTCTCTTGAGTTCTGTGTTTGGAGGTCAATTTTTTTGTTCAGATCTGGTCTTTTCGTTAGAAATAGGTGAAATTCACCTATATCATTAAATGTCCATCTTCTTCCCTGGAAGATAATGCTCATTCTAGCTGGATAACTTATTCTTGGTTGCAATCCAAGTTCCTTTGCCTTTTGGAATATCTGGTTCCAGACCCTTTGATCCTTTAATATGGAAGCTGACAGATCTTGGGTGATTCTAATAATAGTTCCTTGGTATTTGAATTGTTTCTTTCTAGCTGCTAGCAATATCTTTTCCTTGGTGCAATAGTCCTGAAATTTAGCCACGATATTTCTTGGGGATTTAATTTTGGGGTCTGTTTCAGGAGGTGATCAGTGAATTCTTTTGATGGTGATTTTGCTTTCTGATTCTAACACATCAAGGCAGTTTTCTTTCAAGATTTCCTGGAAGATAGAGTCTAGGTTCTTTTTTTCATAATGGCTTTCAGGAAGTCCAATAATCCTTAGATTGTCTCTCCTAGATATATTTTCCCGGTCAGTTGTTTTTCCTAGGAGATATTTCATATTTTCTTCTATTTTTTCATTTTTTTATTTTTGTTTAACTGATTCTTGAAGTCTTATTGAATCATTCACTTCCATTTGTTCAATTCTAATTATTAATGTATTATTTTCTTTAGTTACCTTTTTAACCTCCTTTTGTAATTGGCCAATTTGTTAATTGCATACTTTGTCCATTTAACCAATTATGTTTTTCAGTGAATTGATGTCTTTTTCATCTCTCCTTTGTAGGGCATCTTGTTTCCTTTGCCCATTTTTCTTCTAACTCTCTTTTGAGATTCGTTATGAAATCTTCCAGGAAAACCTTGTGAAATGGGGACCAGCTCAGGTCTCCCTTTGTGGCTTCCTGTGGAGTTGCTTTACCTTTATGAACCTCAGGATCTGAGGTCTGCCCTTTTCTTTCTTCATTAAAGCTGTCTATATTGAGAGTTCTCTTTTGTTTTTTATTCATTTTTTTTAAAGCTTGAGGTCCATTTAAAGCAGAGGAGTGACAAATGCTTTAATTTGCCCTGGGGCAGTTCAGCTAATTAACTTCTGGTGCTAGGCTATCAATGCGTTGAAATCTACCTTTTGCAAAAGGCAGATCTGCCAAAGCACCTGCCTGCAAGCAGGGCAGAGTGGCCCAAGAGCCTCACAGAAACTTTCTAGGTGCTTGGAATCTGCCACGCTGAGTCCTGGCCCGGCTTCCTGCCCTATCTTTCTGTGCTGCCATCTCGGCAAACTGACTGTCCCCTTGCCTGCCTGAAACAAACCTGTTCTGAAGTTCTTCTGAGGTAGCTTCTTCTGGGAATGTGTTCTACTCCAAATATTTGGAGTCGCTTTGACTCCAGAACCAGTTTAGAGGCTTAATCTGCTGTTGGGTTGAGAGAAGGTCAGAGGAGGTCACAGAGTCGTGCCTTCATTCCACTATCTTGGCTCTGATATTGGTTCATCATTTCTTATAGAACAATAATATTCCATTACATTCATATATCATAACTTATTCAGCCATTTTCCAAGTTGATGGGCATCCACTCAGTTTCTAGTTCCTTGCCACTATAAACATTTATCTTTGGGATATAGGTCCAGTAGAGTGTGTTTCCCTGTTTTCACACCTGCTAGAATGTATACTCCTGAGGGCAGGGATTCTTTCATTTCTGTCTTTGTTTCTTTAGCCCATAGCACAGTAGTTGGCATATAATAGGGGCTTAATAATCAGCCATTTGCCTCTCTTGCCTGTGCTTTTCCAATTTAAGCACTCATGACTCACTAATGCCCTACTCACCCTGATAGCTTTCCCTACCTTCCAAGCTTTTCTGTCATTGGTGGAGTTCCTTTCAGGGTTGGGCATGCTCTATTCCTCTCCTATCTCTCTGGATTTCTGTACCATGCCTTTAGCCAGATATTAGCTTTCCTCCCCCTTAGAACATAAGCTCCTTGAGGGCAGGAATTCTTTTTCTTTTTGCTTGTATTTCTATTGTCATTGTTGTTTACTTGTATCATCTCTTTATGATCCCATTTGGCAAAGATATCGCAATGGTTCCCCATTTTCTTCTCCGGCTCATTTTACACATTGGGAAACTGAGGCAGAGTTTAATGACTTAAAGATTAAGTCACACAGCTAATGTTTGAAGCCAGATTTAGACAAAGGTCCTCCAGATTCCAGGTCCTTCATTTTATACACTGTGCTTCCTAACTCTTCTAATTGGTACTCCACAAGGTATTTTATTTCTTGATTGATTCTTGATTGAATTGAAGCCTGGCTTTGACCCTACAGTGTTCCATAACTTTGGAGAAGCCAGTGAGAAGGGAAGAAGACAGAAAGGGAAAGAAGGTAGGAATACCCTTCAGTAGATACTAGTGGAAGGAAGAACAAGGTATGTATCACTCACTATTCAGGGCACCCTCCTCTCTACCCCTTTCAAGTCTATAATCCCCAATTATGTCCTGTGCAGATAGTTTAGAACCTGTTGGAGAAGAAAATCCCTGAACCTTAAAGAGAGAGGAGGGAAGGATGAGCTGTTCAAGCAGACATTGGATGATTGCTTGCCAATCAATTCTGTTGTAGAAGGAATTTTTGGTCAAGTTTCAGTTAGATTAGATGATTTCTGAGATTTTTCTTAGTTTGGAAATTCTTCATTTTCATGAGATGCCCCAAAGACATCTGCCGCAGAAACAGGAGAAAGAGGCTTTGAAAACAGACTTGAAGGAGTTTCTGCCTGCTGGGCTGGCCTCTCAGGTTCACTCTAGGGCATAGGGCTGGGCCTAACCAGCTGTTCCATTTGGAGGATTGGTGGGATAATCTGGAGTCACAGGCTGAGTTTTCAGGAGTGGAATAGAGCCAAGTTCAGTTCAGTTCAACAAACATTTATTGATTTCCTACTGTATTTAAAACACAACTACAGGTCTGGGAGCTGATAAAAAGTTTAAATAAATAAGGTTCCTCCCTTCCTGTAGTTCAGGGGATTGGGGGAGTAGAATAAACAATATGTCATTATAAGCAAGTTACAGAAAGACAAAGCAAAATGCTGAGAGATATATAGGGTGTGGATCAGAGATTGTTACTAATAATGGGGACCAGGAAAGGCTTTATGAATATAGTGGCATTTAAGCTGAGCTTTAAAACATGCAAAGAAGGATAGGGAGGCCATCTCAGGCTGAGGGAGATCGGAAAGCAGAGTTTTTTGTTTGTTTGTTTGTTTTTTTGCTGACTCAATTGGGGCTAAGTGACTTGCCCAGGGTCACACGGCCAGGAAATGTTAAGTGTCTGAGACCACATTTGAACTCAGGGCTGGTGCTCTACCCACTATACCAACTAGCTGCCCCAGCACAGAGCATTTTTGAGAAATGTTCCCACACACATACTGAGAGTCATCTCAAGACTCTTACCACATTACAGAAATCAGAGGGAGTAATGAGTTAATAAAAATAATTAAAATTTATGAAGTACTTTGTGATAAATACTTTACAATTATTATCTAACTTGATCCTTACAACACTCTAAAAGATAAGTGCTATTATCATCATCCCCATTTTACAGATGATAAAACTGAGACCCACAGAGTTTAAGTGGTCATACAGGGTTACATAGAATCCCAGGGTCACACAGTAAGTAAATGTCTGAATTTGAACTCAGGTCTTCCTGATGTTCTCCCTATTTTATAGACTATTTCAATGACTTCTAATTGGTCTCCCTGCCTCCAATCCATTCTCCATTTGGTTGCCAAAAGTAATTTTCCTAAAGCAAGTCTGTCCATGACACATGCCTCCCTCCACCCTCCCCAGTAAATTCCCCTACCTCCCATTGCCTCCAGAATCAAACATAAAATCTTTTGTTTGGATTTTAGAAGTTTTCATAACCTGTACCCCTTTCTATTTTTCCAGTTTTCTAACATTTGTCTCTCTTCCATGTATTCTACAATCCAGTAGCACCGGCCCTCTCGCTCTTCCTTGAGCTTAACACTCCCATTTTCATGCTGTACCCCATATTTGAAACAGTTTTCTACCTATCTATACATGTTGGTCTCTCTGGCTTCCCTCAAGACTCAGCTCTGAGATCATTTTCCCATCTATTCTGCATTTACTTACTTAATTTGAACAGGGTTGTTTGCCCTCATTTGAATGTGAGCTTCCTAAAGATAGGGACTCATACATATACCTTTCTTTGTTTCCTAGAAGCTTAGCACAATGCCTGTCACATAATTAGAACTGAATGAATGCAGCTAAGTGGCACAGTAGTTAGGCCTGGGCCTACAGTCAGGGAGACTCATCTTCCTGAGTTCAAATCCAGCCTCACTTGTTAGCTATATAATCCTGGGCAAATGACTTCATCCTGTTTACCACAGTTTTCTCATCTGGAAAATGACCTAAAGAAGGAAATGATAAACCACTCCAATATCTTTGCCAAGAAAACCCTAAACGGCATCATGAAAAGTCAGAAATGACTGAAAAAACAATCCAACAATGATTGCCCAAGACAAACTGAATCTCAGAGAGGTATAATAGCTGTATTTTGTGGAAACAAAATTAGTAAGTAGTTTGGAGCATAGATTTGAGCTTGGGTGTTTTGAGGCTAAGACCAAGACAATTTCTACTCTTTCCTCTCTCCTCATCATCCTCTTCATCTTGATCAAACTTGTGTCTAGATTTCCCATCCCTCTTTCCGAACCCCTTCTACTCATGTGCTTCTCCTCACAAACCCATTTCTGTCTGTTAAAACCTTCTCTTCCTTTCAGGCCCAACTTGGATATATTCATCCAAGAAACCTTCCCTAGCTTCTCCAGTAGAAAGTGGTTATTTCCTCCTCTGCTTTCTCCTAATATTTTCTCCCTCATTTGCCCTTATCTAACTTTCCTTAGAATCATAGTTTGTGTGTGTGTGTGTGTGTGTGTGTGTGTGTGTTTTCCCAAGGTCCCAAAGATAGAGAGTGACAAAGCTGAGATTTGAACTGAAGCTTTTTAACTACAAATAAATTCATGCTAATGCATTGTTACCAGAAGCTCTTACCTCCAGTGGTTTACACATAAGTGTTTACACAACAAATTACTAAATTTGTTGAAAAGAATATATGTTGGAAAAGAAGAGGAGGAGGAGATCAGGAATTCTAGGAAGAGAATGAGAACCAACTTTTTACTTTTTTCTCAGTAGTATTTCACTTTATATATATATACATAAATGTAAAGATAGTTTTCAACATTAATTTTTATAAGATTTTGTGAGAACCAGCATTTTATAGACTTTAAAGTTTGAAAAGTACTTTACATAGCTTATCTCACTTGAATATATTTGTGAATATGCTTGGATATCTGATTTTAGAACATGAGTATGCCATGCTGGCATTGAAAGAGTTATAATGGTGAATTAGAAAGTCTGTCCAGTTCTGAATTACTTGCCTGCCATCAGCTTCTACTCCCAGGGGAAGTCAAGCTATTGAATCAAGAGGAAAGAATATTGGAGCAGGGAGCCGAGATCAAGTGTGTGCTAAGGAAGAAAGGAACAATTGGGAGCTGCTTGGAACAGCTGGGGGTGGAGGTTCCAGGTCACAGGATCAATACTGAGGGAAGGGGGAGGAAGTGGGCCCTGAAGGGCTTTAGAGGGAAGCTGAGCACCAGGCACAAGCCACACTCTTCAGCAGTGGAAGCCACTGCTAATGCCTTGGCACTGGTCCTTTTAACTCTTCAGGGGAGTTAAAGGCTCAAAGGAGGCTTTACTTCAATAATCACAATCAATCTACTAATGAGTACCTACTTGTGCCAGGTATTGAGCTAGGTACCAAAGATAAAAACTTGTCATCTATAGGGGGAGGCAACATCTCCCTGCCTCTAGCTAGATTCCTTTGACAGTCTGGTAAAGCCTATGCACTAGGCTGTCCCAATACACAAAATTAACAAAAAGTCTTGATCAGATGAGATTAACTATGGAAAATATACTGGAACAGATTTTGGATTGATTTTGGATGATACCAAGGTTACACCAAAATTAAGATATTCTCCTCATCTCTATCCCTCAAATTACCAGCCTCACCTTTTGTTGCCTAACCTATGTGAAACACTCTCTGCTCTATGAAGTGGCTATAGCTACCAGGCCATAGGTCTATCAGTTGATGCTAATTAAACTCTTTATCCTCTAATCTTGCTTCTTGATTTATTGGCTCCAGTCTAGGAGGATCTAACAAGGACAAATTACTCTCTGAGATAATCTCAGGTTCTCTGGGCTAATTCCTCAGCATTATACATGTTTGTAGGAGGTGGTTTTGTTGTTGTTGTTGTTTTCTTCTCAATTGAGGGTGGTAGTAGGAAGGAAAGGTGAATTTTTGCTGATTGAAAATTTTTGTTTGGGAAAATAAAAACTTAAAAAAAAAAGGTAATTTGAGAGTGGGAAAGGCACTAGTAGTTGGGGGCAATCAGTAAAGGCCTCATAATTTACTGCCTGACCAGAGATTTGAGGAAACTGGGAATTCTAATCACGTGCCAACATTTTATGACCTCATTTAGGGCTTTCTTTGCAAAAGTACTAGGGTGGTTTGCCAATTCTTTCTCTAGAACATTTTGTAGGTGAGGACATCTCACTGAGGTAAGCAGGATGAAGTGACTTGCCCAGGGTCACCCAGCTGGTAAGTATCAGACCAGATTTGAACTCAGCAAGATAAGTTTTTCTGACTCCAGACCCAATGCTTTCACCATTATATCACCTATATGCAATGACAAATGTGTAATTTAAGAAATTTACATTCTTCAAGAAAAAACCTTCAAGAAATTTACATTTGACAGAAGGAAAATAGCTAGGTGCTAGGGTGAGCTGAAACCAGAGTCCATTATTAAATTTTCAGTATGAGCATGTATACCTCAGAAATTAGTTTATTTTGCTCATTGCCTAAATTTCTAAAAGTGATGAAGAAAATATTAATGCAGATTAAACTTACTATTTTATTTTTCAAATTACATATATAGTTTTCAATGTTCATTTTTGTAAGAATTTGAGTTCCAAAGATTTTCTTCCTCCTTCCTTTACTTCCCTTTTTCCCAAGTCAGCAATCTGATATGGGTTATACATGCACAGTCATTTTCAATGTATTTGCATTTTAAACATGTGAGAGAAAAATCAGAACAAAAGGAAAAAAAGAAAAAGCAAACCAAAAGATTCAAATAGTATGTTTCAATCTGTATGAATTATAAGAACTTATGCAAAGTGAAGCAGAACCATAATTCTTTCTCTGAATGTAGATAACATTTTCCACCCAAGTCTATTGATATTGTCTTGGATCACTGTATTGTTGAAAAGAATTGTCTATTATAGTTGATCATCTAATAATCTTGTTACTGTGTACAATGTTCTCCTGGTTCTGCTCACTTCATGAAGCATCAGTTCATATAAGTTTTCCCAGGCTTTTCTGAAGTCAGCCTGTTCCATCATTTCTTATAGAACAATAATATTCCATTACATTCACATACTATAACTTGTTCAGTTATTCCCCAATTGCTGAGCATCCATTTAATTTCCAATTCCTTGCTACTACAAAAAGTGCTTGAAATACTTAGAAGTATTACCTGCTGTACTTTTTCCCTTTGGAGAGTCAGTTGTTAAATTTTTGCCAGCATACCCCTGGATAGGTATATACAGAACTGATGTGAGGAAAAGGCAATCCATAGCTGAGCAGATCAGGAAAGTTCTCATGTAGAAAATGACTCTTGCGCTAAGTCTTGCATAAGACCAAGGATTCCCCATGTGTACAGGGAATGCTTTCCAGACATTGGGAAGAGTTATGTAAAGGTATGAAAATTGGAGTACCACATTTTGACTGCACCATAGAATGCTGGAAAAGCAGCAGGGAATAAAGCTGGAGAAGTGATTTGGGATCAGGTTGTAAAGAAGTTAAATTCTAAAGAGAAATTTGCATTAACTCTAGAGGTAATAGAGAGCCACTAAAGTTTACTGAGCAGAACTGTAACTTGATTATTACTTTGAAATAAGTGTGGAGGGTATTTTGGACAGAATGCTAAATGCTGAATCAATTAAGAGGCAATTTCAGTTGTCCATATGAGAAGTGATGAGCCTGAAGTAGGATGGTGCCTATGTAACTGTGAACTAAAAGGGGCAGATATTTTTAACTTAATTTTATTCTTTTTCTCAATTACATGCAAAACTTATTTCAACATTCATTTTTTTAAAAATTTTGAGTTCCAAATTTTTTTTCTCCCTCCCTCTCCTTGAGGAGGCAATTTGGTATAGATTATACATGTGAAGTCACGTAAAATATATTTTTACATAAGCTGTATTGCAAAAGGAAACACAGAACACCCCCCCAAAAAAAACCAAGAAAAAAATTTTAAAGTGTGCTTTAATATGTATTCAGACTATCAGTACTTTCTCAAGAGGTAGATAGCATTTTTCATCCTAAGTTCATCAGAAATGCCTTGGATCATTGTATTCCCCAACACTATTATGCTTGTAGCAGGTGGTCTTGGTTTTCTTTTTTTTCCTCAATTGAGGGTGGTGGTGGTAAAGAAAGAAGGTTGCTGATTCAAAAAATTTTTATAGCTAAGTCATACATATTTACCATGTACGATATTCTCCTGGTTCTGCTTCACTCTGCATAAGTTCATATAAGTCTTCCTAAGTATTTTTTTTAACCATCCTGCTGATCATTCCTTATAGTACAATAGTATTCCAACACAATCTTATCCCACTGTTCCCTGTTGGGCATCTCCTTGATTTGCAATTTTTGCCACCATAAAAAGAGTTCCTATAGTTTTGTACAAATAAGTGCTTTTCTTTTTTTCTTTAATCTCTATGGGATACAGAATCTAGTAGTTGCATTTCTAGGTAGAAGTGTATGGACAGTTTTATAGTCCTTTTGGCATAGTTACAAATTGCTCCATGGAATAGTTAAAAGGGGGACAGAATTTGAAAGATGTTGTAGAGGTAGTTTCCTTCCTCTGTAAGATTGGGGGGCTTTATTCACTGAGACTTCCCTTTGTTTTCTTATGGGGTAATACAATATCAATTTTAGTTCTAAATCCTTTCCTGGAAGACTTCTTGGTGATTTTACCCTTCCATACTCTAGTTTTCCTCTGAGTTTATAAACCCATAATAGAGTCTAAAATTGAAGAGGTCTTAAAGAGTCATGATGTCAAACTCAGAAATGGTATTGGAATACATAAAAATTACTACAAGTCACTGCAATTATGACTTAGGAACCACCTATTAACATTATCTGTGATCAATTGTATTTTTATTTATTTTTAAGAATATTTCCCGCAAGCCTCAGGAGTGTTGATACCTCTGCCTTATCCTATCATCAGTCCTATTCATTTATAGAGGAGAAAACTCAATTTTAGAGAAGGAAGGAAACAGCCAGGATCTGAGGCAGGATCCTTTCTCCTGTCATTCAGAGATCTTTCCAATATAGTCCCACAAGGTCCTTTTGAGATAGAGGAGAGAAGTGAAAGAGCCTTGGAAAAGCCAGAAAGAGCCTGGAAGACTCCAAAAGACAATATCTTCCTCTCTTGGCAGCAGCAAAGCATTTAGAAAGAAAAAAGTGGTCTGGCTTTTCTCCAGGAACCTGGTGGTGGATCACACTGGCAAACCTGATTGATAATACCAGATCCTCTAGCATCAGGGGAAATGAGGATAGTGACCCAACCAAAAGTCTTAGAGCAGTTTTAAGCTGCTCTAAGACTTTGGGGACACTATATAGGTATAGGTACATACATACATATACACACATACATATATGCCTATATTCATGTATATTTACCTTAGTTTTTGTTGATATTTTTGTTTCCCAATATCCTCATAATTATTTCAAGTATCCTTTCTCTTCTCCCAGAATTTGTTGTATGACTCTTTGTGACTCCATTTGGAATTTTCTTGGTAAAGATACTGAAGTGTTTTTTTCCAGTTCATTTTACAGATAAGGAAACTGAGGCAGACAGAATTAAATGACTTGCCCAGGGTCACACAACTACTGTCTAAAGCTAGATTTGAGCTTAGCAAAGTGAGTCTCCCTATCCCATATAACAAATAGCATTTTTATTAAGAGATAAAAGAAAATCAGCACAACTGATCAAAATATTGAACAAAGTCCAAAAACTCGTGCCAGGTGTGACAGCTGTGTATTTCTTATCTCCTCAAAGGGGTGGGGTAGGGAGGGATACATCATGTATTATTGTGTGTGTGTGTGCTTGGCAGAAGTAGGCAAGGGTTGGGGCTTGGTCTCTGTCCTTTTAAGTCTTAACTTCTCCTTTCTACTGCCAAAAACACAAATGCCCCTACTGTCTACTTTGAAGTGCATTGTCCAACTCTACTGATGGTTTCTAAGACTAACCATCCTGCCCCACATGCCTTTAAGAGGTAAGAGCAAGCATTTTATCAGAGGAAATGAACCGTGGAAGTAAGCCAGGCAGGCTGCCTCTGAAGGTTGACAAGCAGGAAGTCCCAGTGCAGATAGCACCACCATCTTGGAGTTGGGTAGGTGGGGATAAGAGGCAAGAGAAACAAGTAGGAGGGGAGCTATGTAGGTACTTGCATAAAACCTAAAGGGTCTCGAAAAGGTTGGACTCTAAGTAAAGCATCAGTTAACTGGGATATGCCCACCCTCAATGACCCCTGTCCCAAAAAAGACCCAGTGCTTTTCTTAGCTACATGAAATATCTTGAGAGAACCATGAGCTTCCTCGAATGTCCCCAAGGAGAAAGAGGGGGAAATCTAAACAATCACAAAGTGCCGTGTAACAGATAATGGAGGGGCATCTAAGTGGTACTGTGCATTGAACACTGACTCAGGAGGACCCGAGTTCAAATTTGACCTCAGATACTGTGATGTTGGGCAAGTCACTTAACTCCAATTGCCTGCAACCAAAGAAGGAGAGAACTCAAAGAGAGAATGGAGTAAAGGAAGACTGAGGAAGTTGGAGGGGCAATCCATTCAGTTTCCATTTTCTAGCCACTACAAAAAGGGCTGCCACAAACATTCTTGCACATGTGGGTCCCTTTCCCTCCTCTAAGATCTCTTTGGGATATAGGCCCAGTAGAAACACTGCTGGGTCAAAGGGTATGCACAGTTTGATAACTTTCTGAGCATAGCTCCAAATTGCTCTCCAGAATGGTTGGATCCGTTCACAGTTCCACCAACAATGTATCAGTGTCCCAGTTTTCCCACATCCCCTCCAACATTCATCGTTATCTTTTCCTGTCATTTTAGCCAATCTGACAGGTATGTAGTGGTACCTCAGAGTTGTCTTAATTTGCATTTCTCTGATCAATAGTGATTTGGAGCAACTTTTCATATGACTAGAGATGGTTTTAATTTCATCATCTGAAAATTGTCTGTTCATATCCCTTGACCACTTATCTATTGAAGAGTGGCTTGAATTCTTATATATATGAGACAATTCTCTATATATTTTAGAAATGAGGCTTTTATTAGAACCATTAAATGTAAAGATGATTTCCCAATTTGCTGCTTCCCTCTTAATCTTGTCTGCATTAGTTTTATTTGTACAGAAACTTTTAACTTAATATAATCAAAATTATCTATCTGGTGTTCAATTAGGAGTTCCAGATCTTCTTTGGACATAAATTTATTCCATCTCCACAGGTCTGAGAGGTAAACTATACTATGTTCCTCTAATTTGCTTACAATATCACTATATCTAGATCATAAACCCATTTAGATCTTATCTTGGTATGTGGTGTTAGGTGTGGATCAAGCCCTAATTTCTTCCACACTAGTTTCCAATTTTCCCAGCAGTTTTTGCCGAATAGAGAGTACTTATTCCAAAAGCTGGGGTCTTTGGGTTTATCAAACACTAAATTGTTAAAGTTATTGCCTAGATTGTCCTGATAACCTATCCTTTGCCACTGAAAAGGTAGACTGCTCTATTTCTTAGCCAGTACCAAATGGTTTTGATGACTGCTGCTTTATAATTAGTTTTAGATCTGATTCAGCAAGGCCACCTTCATCTGCCTTTTTTTTTTCATTAATCCCCTTGAAATCCTTGACCTTTTGTTCTTCCAAATGAACTTTGCTACTATTTTTTCTAGATGTGTAAAATAATTTCTTGGGAGTTTGATTGGTGTGGCACCAAATAAGTAGATTAGTTTGGGTAGTATTGTCATTTTTATGATATTCGCTCTGCCTACCCATGAGCACTTAATGTTTTTCCAATTGATTAGGTCTGATTTTATTTGTGTGGAAAGTGTTTTGTAGTTTAGTTCATATAGTTTCTGACTTTTCCTTGGCAGATAGATTCCCAAATATTTTATAGTATCATCCGTTATTTGGAATGGAATTTCTTTTTGTATCTCTTGCTGAACTTTATTGGTAATATATAAAAATGCTGATGATTTATGTGGATTTATTTTGTATCCTGCAAAACTGCTAAAGTTGTGATTTGTTTCTAGTAGTTTTTTAGTTGAGTCTCTAGGGTTCTCTAAGTATACCATCATGTCATCTGCTAAGAGTGATAATTTGGTTTCTTCATTACCTATTCTAATTCCTTTGATCTCTTTTTCTTCTCTTATTGCTAAAGCTAACATTTCTAATACAATATTAAATAGTAATGGTGACAGTGGGCAGCTTTGTTTCACTCCTGATCTTATTGGGAATGGTTTGAGTTTGTCTCCATTACATATGATGCTTGCTGATGGTTTTAAATAGATATTACTGATCATTTTAAGGAAAAGCCCATTTATTCCTATACTCTCTAGTGTTTTTAATAGGAAAGGGTGTTGGATTTTATCAAATGCTTTTTCTGCATCTATTGAGATAATTATATGTTTTTTGTTAGTTTGGTTATTAATATAATTAATTATGCTGATAGTTTTCCTAATATTGAACCATCCCTGCATCCCTGGTATAAATCCTACTTGGTCATAGTGTACTATCCTGGGGATGACTTTCTGTAATCTCATTGCTAATATGTTATTTAAGATTTTTGCATCAATATTCATTAGGGAAATTGGTCTATACTTTTCTTTCTCTGTTTTCACCCTACCTGGTTTAGCTATCAGCACCATATTGGTCTCATAGAAGGAATTTGGCAGTATACCTCCTGTCTCTATTTTCTCAAATAGTTTGTATAGTATTGGAATTAATTGTTCTTTGAGTGTTTGGTAGAATTCACATGTAAATCCATCTGGCCCTGGAGAGTTTTTTCTTAGAGAGTTGGTTAATAGCTTGTTCTATTTCTTTTTCTAATATGGGGCAATTTAAATAATTTATATCCTCTTCTGTTAACCTGGGCAATCTATATTTTTGTAGATATTCCTCCATTTCATTTAGATTATCATATTTACTGGCACAAAGTTGGGCAAAGTAACTCCTAATTATTGCTCTAATTTCCTCTTCATTGGAGGAAACTTCTCCCTTATCATTCTTGAGACTAACAATTTGATTTTCCTCTTTCCTTTTTGTTATCAAATTAACTAAAGGCTTATCTATTTTGTTGGTTTTTTCATAGAACCAACTCTTAGTTTTATTTATTAATTCAATAGTTTTCTTATTTTCAATTTTATTAATTTCTCTTTTTATTTTTAGAATTTCCAATTTGGTATTTAATTGAGGGTTTTTAATTTGTTCTTTTACTAGTTTTTTTTTTAATAATAAGCCCAATTCATTGATCTTTTCTTTCTCTATTTTATGCAAGTAAGCATCTAGAGATATAAAATTGCCCCTTATAACCACTTTGGCTGTATCCCACAAATTTTGATATGTTGTCTCATTATTGTCATTCTCCTGGA
>JAJPUD010028030.1:0-15025 GCA_023553655.1 Myrmecobius fasciatus
TGTAAATCTTACTCTCATCAGGTTGGGTTCTAAAAGTATATATCAGACATTTGATTTCACATAGAAACTTGTCTGTTGTTAGAGGGAAGTGGGAGGGAAAGGACGAAAAAGAAAAGGATAAACTATTAGAAGGGAAAATAGAAGAATCAGGGGAAAGGGGGTAAAAAAGGGGGAAGGGGATCTAAAGGGTGGAGTACTGTTTGGGGGAGGGGGTCATCAAAAGCGAAGTACTGAGGAGGGGGGAAGGGAGAAAGGCAAAAGGAAAGGGGAAAACATAACTTGGGTAAATAAGATGGCAGGAAATAAAGAATTAGTTATTCTAACTGTGAATGTGAATGGCATGAACTCTCCCATAAAGCAGAAGCAGATATCAGGCTGGATTAAAAACCAGAATCCCGCAATATGTTGCCTACAAGAAACACATCTAAAACATAGTGACACAGATAGGATGAAGGTAAATGGCTGGAGCAGAAAATATTATGCTTCAGGTGAACAAAAAAAAGCAGGAGTAGCAATCCTTATCTCAGATCAAGTAAAAGCCGAGGTAGATCTAATCAAAAGAGATAAGGAAGGAAACTATATTTTATTAAAGGGTACCATAGATAATGTAGCAATATCAATACTAAATATATATGCACCAAGTGCAATAGCACACAAATTCCTAGGGGGGAAATTAAGACACATGCAAGAAGAAATAGACAGCCAAACGATACTAGTGGGGGATCTCAACCTTGCTCTCTCAGAATTAGATAAATCAAACCACAAAATAAACAAGAAAGGAACTAGGGAGATAAACCAATTGTTAGAAAAGTTAGATATGATAGATCTATGGAGAAAGTTGAATGGAGACAGTAGGGAGTTTACTTTTTTCTCAGCAGTTCATGGAACCTATACAAAAATTGACCATGTGTTAGGGCATAAAAACCTCAAAATCAAATGCAGAAAGGCAGAAATAGTAAATGCATCCTTTTCAGATCATGATGCAATAAAAATCACATGCAATATAAGCCCAGGAGAAAACAAACCAAAAGTTAATTGGAAATTAAATAATCTAATCCTGAAGAATGAATGGGTGAAAGAGCAAATCATAGACACAATCAATAATTTCATCCAGGAGAATCACAATAAGGAGACAACATACCAAAATTTGTGGGATACGGCTAAAGCGGTTATAAGGGGCAATTTTATATCTGTAGATGCTTACTTGCATAAAATAGAGAAAGAAAAGATCAACTAATTGGGCTTATTATTAAAAAAACTAGAAAAAGAACAAATTAAAAACCCTCAGTTAAATACCAAATTGGAAATTCTAAAGGTAAAATGAGAAATTAATAAAATTGAAAATAAGAAAACTATTGAGTTAATAAATAAAACTAAGAGTTGGTTCCATGAAAAAACCAACAAAATAGATAAGCCTTTAGTTAATTTGATAAGAAAAAGGAAAGAGGAAAATCAAAATGTCTCAAGAATAATAAGGGAGAACTTTCCTCAAATGAAGAGGAAATTAGAGCAATAATTAAGAGTTACTTTGCCCAACTTTATGCCAGTAAGTTTGATAGTCTAAATGAAATGGAGGAATATCTACAAAATATAGATTGCCCAGGTTAACAGAAGAGGATATAAATTATTTAAATAGCCCCATATCAGAAAAAGAAATAGAACAAGCTATTAACCAACTCCCTAAGAAAAAATCTCCAGGGCCAGATGGATTTACATGTGAATTCCACCAAACATTCAAAGAACAATTAATTCCAATACTACACAAACTATTTGATAAAATAGGGACAGAAGGTATACTGCCAGAATCCTTCTACGATACCGTTATGGTGCTGATAGCTAAACCAGGTAGGGTGAGAACAGAGAAAGAAAACTATAGACCAATTTCCCTAATGAATATTGATGCAAAAATTTTAAATAAGATATTAGCAATGAGATTACAGAAAGTCATCCCCAGGATACTACACTATGACCAAGTAGGATTTATACCAGGGATGCAGGGATGGTTCAATATTAGGAAAACTCTCAGCATAATTAATTATATTAATAACCAAACTAAGAAAAACCATATGATTATCTCCATAGATGCAGAAAAAGCCTTTGATATAATCCAACATCCTTTCCTATTGAAAACACTAGAGAGTATAGGAATAAATGGGCTTTTCCTTAAAATGACCAGTAACATCTATTTAAAACCATCAGCAAGCATCATATGTAATGGAGACAAACTAAAACCATTCCCAATCAGATCAGGAGTGAAACAAGGCTGCCCACTGTCACCATTACTATTTAATATTGTATTAGAAATGTTAGCTTTAGCAATAAGAGAAGAAAAAGACATAAAAGGAATCAGAGGAGGTAATGAAGAAACCAAATTATCACTCTTTGCACATGACATGATGGTATACTTAGAGAACCCTAGAGACTCAACTAAAAAACTACTAGAAACAATTCACAACTTTAGCAAAGTGGCAGGATTCAAAATTAATCCACATAAATCATCAGCATTTTTATATATTACCAACAAAGTTCAGCAGCAAGAGAAACAAAAAGAAATTCCATTCCAAATAGCAGATGATAGGATAAAATATTTGGGAATCTATCTGCCAAGGAAAAGTCAGAAACTATACGAACTAAATTACAAAAAACTTTCCACACAAATAAAATCAGACCTAATCAATTGGAAAAATATTAAGTGCTCATGAGTAGGCAGAGCGAACATAATAAAAATGACAATACTACCCAAACTAATCTACTTATTTAGTGCCATAACAATCAAACTCCCAAGAAATTATTTTACAGATCTAGAAAAAAAAGTAGCAAAGTTCATTTGGAAGAACAAAAGGTCAAGGATTTCAAGGGGATTAATAAAAAAAAAAAGGCAGATGAAGGTGGCCTTGCTGTACCAGATCTAAAACTATATTATAAAGCAGCGGTCATCAAAACCATTTGGTACTGGCTAAGAAATAGAGCACTCGATCAGTGGTACAGGATAGGTTATCAGGACAACCTAGGCATTAACCTTAACAATCTAGTGTTCGATAAACCCAAAGACCCCAGCTTTTGGGATAAATATTCTCCATTTGGCAAAAACTGCTGGGAACATTGGAAACTAGTGTGGAAGAAATTAGGGCTTGACACATACCTAACACCACATACCAAGATAAGATCTAAATGGGTTCATGATCTAGATATAAAGAGGGACTTTGTAAACAAGTTAGAGGGACGTAATATAGTTTATCTCTCAGACCTGTGGAGAGGGAATATATTTATGTCCAAAGAAGACCTGGAACTCCTAATTGAACACCAGATGGATAATTTTGATTATATTAAGTTAAAAAGTTTCTGTACAAACAAAACAAATGCAGACAAGATTAGGAGGGAAGCATCAAATTGGCAAATCATCTTTACATGTAATGGTTCTGATAAAGGCCTCATTTCTAAAATATATAGAGAATTGTCTCATATATATAAGAATTCAAGCCACTCTCCAATAGATAAGTGGTCAAGGGATATGAACAGACAATTTTCAGATGATGAAATTAAAACCATCTCTAGTCATATGAAAAGTTGCTCCAAATCACTATTGATCAGAGAAATGCAAATTAAGACAACTCTGAGGTACCACTACACACCTGTCAGATTGGCTAAAATGACAGGAAAAGATAACAATGAATGTTGGAGGGGATGTGGGAAAACTGGGACACTAATACATTGTTGGTGGAACTGTGAACGGATCCAGCCATTCTGGAGAGCAATATGGAGCTGTGCTCAAAAAGTTGTCAAACTGTGCGTACCCTTTGACCCAGCAGTGTTTCTACTGGGCCTATATCCCAAAGACATCTTAGAGGAGGGAAAGGGACCCACATGTGCAAGAATGTTTGTGGCAGCCCTTTTTGTAGTGGCTAGGAACTGGAAACTGAAGGGATGCCCATCAATTGGAGAGTGGCTGAATAAATTATGGTATATGAATGTTATGGAATATTATTGCTCTGTAAGAAACGACCAGCAGGATGATTTCAGAGAGGCCTGGAGGGACTTGCATGAACTGATGCTGAGTGAAACGAGCAGAACCAGGAGATCATCATACACAGCAACAAGACTATACGATGATCAATTCTGATGGACATGGTTCTCTTCAACAATGATGTGATTCAAACCAGTTCCTATTGTTCAGTGATGAAGATAGTCATATACATCTAGAGAGAGGCCTGTGGGAACTGAGTGGGGACCACATCACAGCATTTTAAAGCTTTATGTGAATATCTCCATGCATTTTGTTTTCCTTCTTAGGTTGTTTTTTCTTCTTCTCTTTCTAGATCTGATGTTTCTTATTCAGTAAGATAACTGTATAGATATGTATACATATATTGTATTTGTCATATAATTTATCCTATTTAGCATGTATTAGATTACCTGTCATCTAGGGGTGGGGGGTGGGGGGAAGGAGGGGAAAAGCTTGGAAAAAAAAGTTTTTGCAAAGGTCAATGTAGAAAAATTACTCATATGTTTTGTAAATAAAAAGCTTTATTATTAAAATAAAATAAAATATTTTTACCTGAAAAAAAATGTCATCAAACAATTGAAAAATGGTCAAAGAATATGAACAGGTAGTTTCCAGAAGAAGAAATAAAAAGCTATCAATAGTAGCATAAAAATATCCTAAATCATTACTGATTAGAGAAAAGAAATTAAAACAATTAAGAGGTACTAGTTCGTACTTATCAAACTGGTTAACTTAAGGAAAAGGAAAATGATGCATACTGAAGGGGATGTATTAAAAATAGGTACACTAATGCATTGTTGGAGTTGTGAACTGATCTAATTTTGGAACTATATCAAAAGAACTAGAAAACATTGACTGACCTAGAAATATGAATTTTAAGTTTGTACCTAAAAAGATCAATAAAAATGAAAAAGCACAAATATGTTAAAAATATTTAGAGCACTTTTATGGTAGCAAAGAATTGGAAATTGAGAGGATGACCATCAACTGGGGAATGGCTGAGCAATTTGTGGTATATGACTGTTATGAAACAATATTGTGCTATTTGATGAACAAGATGTTTTCAGGAAAATATGAGAGAACTATACAAAATTATTTAAAGTGAAGAAAGCAAAACCAAAAGAACATTGTACACTGTAATAATATAGTAATGATGATCACATGTGAAAACTTTAACTACTCTGATCAGGACAAAGATTCAAGACAATTGAGGACTCTGGATGAGGATAGAAGTGTCCTTTTTTGGAGAGCAATGTGGAGCTATGCTCAATAAGTTATCGAACTGTGCATACCCTTTGACCCAGCAGTGTTTCTACTGGGCCTATATCGCAAAGAGATCTTAAAGGAGGGAAAGGGGCCCACATGTACAAAAATGTTTGTGGCAGTCCTTTTTGTAGTGGCAAGAAACTGGAAACTGAAAGGATGACCATCAATTGGAGAATTGCTGAATAAATTATCATATATGAATGTCATGGAATATTATTGTTCTGTAAGAAACAACCAACAGGATGATTTTAGAGAGGCCTGGAGAGACCTCCATGAACTGATGCTAAGTGAAATGAGCAGAACCAGGAGAACATTATACACAGCAACAAGACTATGCAATGATCAATTCTGATGGACATGGTTCTCTTCAACAATGATGTGATTCAAACTAGTTCCTATTGTTCAGCAATGAAAATAGTCATATACATCCAGAGAGAGGCCTGTGGGAACTGAGTGTGGACCACAACACAGCATTTTAATGCTTTCTTTGAATATTTCTTTGCATTTTTTTCTTCTTAGGTTTTTTTCTCTTTCTAGATCTGATTTTTCTTATGCAGTAAGATAACTGTATAGATATGTATACATATATTGGATTTGTCATATAATTTAACATATTTAAGATATATTAGACTACCTGTCAGCTAGGGGTGGGGGTGGGAGGGAGGAGGGTAAAAACTTGCAATAAAAAAAAGTTTTGCAAAGGTCAATATAGAAAAATCACTCATGTTCTATAAATAAAAAGCTTTGATGAGAAAAAAAAAAGAGAATACTTTTTTTCCCATTTTCAATTTTTCTCTTACTTTTTTTATTGCAACATGGTCAGTATGGAAATTTGTTTTACATAACTTCACATGTTTAACTGATCACAAATATGTACTAATTGTGTGATTCTGGGCAAGTCACATAACCTCTCTATATTTCATTTTCATATTTCTGAAATTGTAATAATAATACAATCTCTAAGAAGGTAGCCTAGCTGAACCAGAGCCTAAAACTATATTACAAAGTGGTGGTCATCAAAACCATTTGGCATTGGATAAGAAATAGAGTAGTCGGTCAAGGGAATAGGTTAGAATTCACTAATATAGTAATCTAGTGATAAACCCCATAACTCCAGTCTTTGGTGTAATAACTCACTATTTGACAAAAATTATTGGAAAATCTTGAAAATAGTATGGCAGAAACTAGATATTGACCAACATTAACACTCTATACTAAAATAAGGAAGGTCAAAATGTATTCATCATTTAGATATAAAGGTAGATATAAAGGGGATGAAGGAAGGAGAAAAATTTGGAACATAATGGTTTATAAAGATGAATGCTGAAAACAATCTTTGCATGTATTTGGAAAAATAATAAACTTTAATAACAATAACAATAATAATATTACATTCTAACTCCCAGTGATGTTGTAAGTGTAAAATGAGATGTTATTTTTAAAGCATTCCAAAATTTAAACCAATACAATAGAACTAGTCTACAGCCATTATTATTCTACCATGTAGCTCTCTGAATAACAAGTATAAATCAAACTCTCTATCCTGTCTCAAAGACACATGCCTGAAGATATCTATCTGAATAATAAAATAGAAGGTGCATGAACTACTATTTAGTGGGGCCAAAATGACACCCAAATGCATATGTCTTTAATTGATACTGCAGTTTTTCATAACAAGGTACATGAAAAAATCAAGTGATTTCAAAATAGTCATTAAAATACAAGTGGCTCTTAATCAAACCTTACACTGACATAATTCAGAAAAGCAAAGATCATTAGAGATCATTCAATGGCAAATATATATTAAATTCCCACTATCTATGCTTCAATAATTTTGATAATCACATTCCATCCCTACAATTTTTTATGAAAATAATTTATATGGGTATAAATGACATCTTTGAAGAGGGTAAGAGAATGGAACAAAGAAGCTTTCCCAAAATATGTCTTCCACTAGACCACATCTTTATAAACACAAAGTTACTGGCATACTGAAAATACAATATCACTCTCTAATGAGAATACAATATCACTCTATAATTATCATTTGCTAAATATTTTTTAAAAATTGGTTTGACAGAACAAGCCCCTTCTCAATAAAATCACAGAAGATTATATGACATGTAAGAACAAAAATAATTTTTCTTAATGACCTTCGGATCATAAAGACTATACAAATGAACACCAAACATATTTGCTACTATTTCATCAATCAATAAAAAAATTAGAGTTTTCTATTTTGCAGTCATTATGCTGACTATGGAGGACACAAAGCAAAAGCTTTTATGTTATTGATTGGGACTCCCTTCTTCATTTCCCCTTTCTAGCCTCGCTGGCTTTTTCCAAGTCTCAAATTCTGCCTTTTGCAAAAATTTTTCCTAGTCCTCCCTAATCTTAGTAAGCATCTATTATGTGTCATACATTGTACTAAGTTCTGAGAATACAAATACAAATTAGAACAATCCTTGCTCTCAAGGAGATTCTCTTCTACTTAATGTGAAAAGTATGTTCACAAATAAGTACATACATTATTGTCAGGCATATAAACTATACTCAAACAAGTGAAATGAAACTCAAAGGGTATTAGGAGATTCAAAACATAGAACTAAATATGCATAGAAGACAGTCTTTACAAAAGCATAGAAATGGAATGTCATGCATAAGAAATAGTTGAGAATATAGTTTTATGGGGGGATAGAGTGCAGGAAGAAAGCAATGTCTAGTCGATCCATTTTTTTTTGCTTTTTGCTGAGGCAATTGAGGTTAAGTGACTTGCCCAGGGTCACACAGCTAGGGAATGTTATGTGTCTGAGAACAGATTTGAACTCAGGTCTTCCTGACTTCAGGGCTGGTGCTCTATCCACTGTGCCACCTAGCTGCCCCAATGACTAATCAATCTAAAAAAAAACCTTTAATCAGGACTCTAGATGCCAAGCAAAAGACTGAATTTTATCCATAAGGCAAGGGAGAACAATGAAGTTTCTTGAGCAGGAGACTAGCCCTTTAATTGATGACCTCCAGGTGTACTCATTTGCAAATGTCATTGTACTAACAATCAGTCCCTGGGGCACTAAAGAATGTTTAAAGATCTATAGGCATTCAAAACTTTTTCATCTAGGAAGACAGAGCCAAGATGATGGAGTAAAGGCAGGAGCTCACCTGAACTTGCCTCCCAAATCTCTCTAAATATTTTTAAATAATGACTCTAAACAAATTTTAGAGCATTAAAATTCACCAAAAAAAAATGGAGTGAAGCATTTTGTAGGCCATAACAAATTGGAAGGTAAGCAGGAAAAGTCTGATATATCAGCATGAGAGTGGAGCATAGTCCAGCACAGCTCCAGCCCTAGAAAACCCGGAAAGGCCTTGAGACAATTGAAGCAGTGGCAGTAGTGACAGTTTCCAGATCTTTCATCCTGCAGACACCAAACACAACTTTTAAAGTTGACAGGGGCAGGGGTTGGAGCCAAGATGGAATAAACAAGTTTTTATCTGAGTTTCACCTAGTGTCCATCAAATTAACACCAGATCAAGACTCTGAACTAGTTTTGGAATGAGAGAACCCACAAATATTTGGAGTGTAACAAATTTCCAGCAGAAGATCCTTTAGAAGAACTTCAGAAAAGATCTGTTACAATTGGGCAAGTGGGGAGATGGTCAAATGGGGAGGTGGTTGAGTGCAGATGCTGCACTGGGAGACATGGTATTGTGGAGTCCATGCTGGGAATCTGTTGTGAGGCTTTTAGGAAAAATACAACTGAACTGCATACTCTATCCTGGTTACAAGCCAATGGATCAGCAGATTAGGTGTGAACCATGCAACACAACTACAAAAGGCAAATAGTGAGCCTCTGAACCTAAGAAAAATGCTGGACCTGGTCATGCCTACACAGCATTGGAATTCAGTCAGCAGCACCAGCCCCAGGGCAACCTTATGTGGCTGTTGCCTATAGAGGAAGCTTAAGACAATATTTCCTTTTTCCTCAGAGCAGACTTCAACCTTTAAAAAATGAGCAAAAGAGCAAAAAGAACTCTGACCATAGATAGCTTTTATGCATAAAGAAAAAAACAGACCTCAAACCCTAAGGATCCTATGGGTAAATCATTTTCAGATGAAGCCTCAAAGAGTGATATGAGTTGGTTCCCATTTTGCAAGGCTCTCATGGAAGAATTCAAAAAAAAAATCTTAAAAGACATTTAGAAGAAGAATATGGAAAGAAAATGAGAACATTGCATGAGAGTTTGGAAAAGGAAAAACAGAAATTATTTGAAGAAAAGGATCTTACAAAATAGATTTGATGAAATGGAAAAATCATATAACTTCTTATAAGATAGACATGAAAAGAAAACAAATCATAGAAAAATAGAACTTGTGAAATGGAAAACAATGCACTGAATAAAACACCTCATTTAAAAGTTCAATTAGATAAATGTAAAAGGAGATAAAAGGTAACTGATAAATTCACTAAAAATTAGATTTGAACAAATTGAAGTGAATGACTCAATGAAGCTTCAAAGATTCAGTCAGACAAAATCAAAAAATGAAAAAATACAAGAAAATGTAAAATAATTCTTTGGAAAAACAACTGACCTGGAAAACAGATACAGGAGAGACAATCTAAGAATTATTAGACTAACTGAAAACTATGATGAAAAATAGTCTAGACATCATCTTTCAGGAGATTATCAAGGTGGAGCCAAAATGGCAGAGTGAAAATGTGACTCTCTGCATCCTCCTCCGAACTTCTCTCAAACCAACAATAAAATAAGCCTCTGAACTGATCTTCAAGTCAACGAATTCAGAAATATTTGGACACTGCTTTCTGAAGAACTTCATATCAGGTTTGTCTAACTAGGACAGAGGGATAAACAGTGGACTCCGTTGTAGGCCGGAAGTGAGGGTGGGACTCAGCTCAGCTCATCCTGGCAGAAACTCCACACTCCAAACTCCAAATTCCAAACACCTGGAGTTTATCTGAGGCACTTGGGACACTCTGCCCTGATTGTGGACAGGTATTCTGGCAGACTTGCCTTGTTTAAGGAGTAATTCGGACTTACTACTAGCCCCCACCTGCCCAGCACCTTAAGTCAACTCGCCGAATTGCCCCAGGGCAAAGATTTTTTTCCGAGCCTTAAAGAGACATCCATGCTGTCTAAAAAAATATGAAGAAGCAAAAGAGAGCTCTCACCATAGACAGCTTTTATCAAGAGAAAGAAGGAATGACTCCAGATCCTGAGGTTCCTTTAAACAAAATACCAGAAGAAGGTATTAAGGAACATCACTAGTACTCTTTTCAAAAGGCCTTTCTGGAAGACTGCATAAAGAACCTCATGAGAGAGCTAGAGGATAAATGGGAAAATAAACTGAAATCAGTGCAAGAAGGATATGATGCCCTGCAAAAGAGATATGAAAAAGACACCAATTTATTGAAAAATAAAATTAGTGAAGTGGAAAAAGAGTGCAATGAACAATTTGGCCAGTTACAAAAGGAGCTTAAAAAGGTAACTGAAGAAAACAACACTTTAAAAATAAGAATTGAACAAATGCAAGTAAATGACTCAATAAGACTTCAAGAATCGGTCAAACAAACACAAAAAAATGAAAAATTAGAAGAAAATATGAAATATCTCCTAGGAAAAACAACTGACTTGGAAAATAGATCTAGGAGAGACAATCTAAGGATTATTGGACTTCCTGAAAGCCATGATGAAAACAAGAATCTAAACACTATCTTCCAGGAAATCCTGAAAGAAAATTGCCCTGAGATTGTAGAATCAGAAGGCAAAATCATCATTGAAAGAATTCACCGATCATCTCCTGAAAGAGACCCCAAAATTAAAACCCCAAGGAATATCCTGGCTAGATGTCAGGACTATCGCACCAAGGAAAAGATTTTGCTAGCAGCTAGAAAGAAACAATTCAAATACCAAGGATCAATAGTTAGAATCACACAGGATCTGTCAGCCTCCACCCTGAAGGATCGAAGGGCTTGGAACCAGATATTCCAAAGGGCAAAGGAACTTGGATTACAACCAAGAATAACTTATCCAGCTAGAATGAGCACTATCCTCCAGGGAAGAAGATGGTCATGCAATGATATAGGTGAATTTCACCTATTTCTAATGAAAAGACCGGATCTGAACAAAAAATTCGACACCCAAACACGGAACTCAAGAGAAGCATAAAAAGGTAAAAAGGAAAGGACTCTTGAGAACTTTATTTCTACTATGGGGATACTTAAAGTTTGGGGGTATAATTAACTAGATATTACTTTGATAATATGAAAAAGAAAACTAGAGGGGGAAAGATTATCATACTGGGGAAAAGAGGGAAAAAGTGGTAAAATAAGATCTAAAAAAAAGGAGGTAAAAACAAGGTAAAATCTCTTGAAGAGGCAAAGAAAACCTAATATAATTGAGAGAAAGAGGGGAAGGAGACGAGCACTCTGTAAATCTTACTCTCATCAGGTTGGGTTCTAAAAGTATATATCAGACATTTGATTTCACATAGAAACTTGTCTGTTGTTAGAGGGAAGTGGGAGGGAAAGGACGAAAAAGAAAAGGATAAACTATTAGAAGGGAAAATAGAAGAATCAGGGGAAAGGGGGTAAAAAAGGGGGAAGGGGATCTAAAGGGTGGAGTACTGTTTGGGGGAGGGGGTCATCAAAAGCGAAGTACTGAGGAGGGGGGAAGGGAGAAAGGCAAAAGGAAAGGGGAAAACATAACTTGGGTAAATAAGATGGCAGGAAATAAAGAATTAGTTATTCTAACTGTGAATGTGAATGGCATGAACTCTCCCATAAAGCAGAAGCAGATATCAGGCTGGATTAAAAACCAGAATCCCGCAATATGTTGCCTACAAGAAACACATCTAAAACATAGTGACACAGATAGGATGAAGGTAAATGGCTGGAGCAGAAAATATTATGCTTCAGGTGAACAAAAAAAAGCAGGAGTAGCAATCCTTATCTCAGATCAAGTAAAAGCCGAGGTAGATCTAATCAAAAGAGATAAGGAAGGAAACTATATTTTATTAAAGGGTACCATAGATAATGTAGCAATATCAATACTAAATATATATGCACCAAGTGCAATAGCACACAAATTCCTAGGGGGGAAATTAAGACACATGCAAGAAGAAATAGACAGCCAAACGATACTAGTGGGGGATCTCAACCTTGCTCTCTCAGAATTAGATAAATCAAACCACAAAATAAACAAGAAAGGAACTAGGGAGATAAACCAATTGTTAGAAAAGTTAGATATGATAGATCTATGGAGAAAGTTGAATGGAGACAGTAGGGAGTTTACTTTTTTCTCAGCAGTTCATGGAACCTATACAAAAATTGACCATGTGTTAGGGCATAAAAACCTCAAAATCAAATGCAGAAAGGCAGAAATAGTAAATGCATCCTTTTCAGATCATGATGCAATAAAAATCACATGCAATATAAGCCCAGGAGAAAACAAACCAAAAGTTAATTGGAAATTAAATAATCTAATCCTGAAGAATGAATGGGTGAAAGAGCAAATCATAGACACAATCAATAATTTCATCCAGGAGAATCACAATAAGGAGACAACATACCAAAATTTGTGGGATACGGCTAAAGCGGTTATAAGGGGCAATTTTATATCTGTAGATGCTTACTTGCATAAAATAGAGAAAGAAAAGATCAACTAATTGGGCTTATTATTAAAAAAACTAGAAAAAGAACAAATTAAAAACCCTCAGTTAAATACCAAATTGGAAATTCTAAAGGTAAAATGAGAAATTAATAAAATTGAAAATAAGAAAACTATTGAGTTAATAAATAAAACTAAGAGTTGGTTCCATGAAAAAACCAACAAAATAGATAAGCCTTTAGTTAATTTGATAAGAAAAAGGAAAGAGGAAAATCAAAATGTCTCAAGAATAATAAGGGAGAACTTTCCTCAAATGAAGAGGAAATTAGAGCAATAATTAAGAGTTACTTTGCCCAACTTTATGCCAGTAAGTTTGATAGTCTAAATGAAATGGAGGAATATCTACAAAATATAGATTGCCCAGGTTAACAGAAGAGGATATAAATTATTTAAATAGCCCCATATCAGAAAAAGAAATAGAACAAGCTATTAACCAACTCCCTAAGAAAAAATCTCCAGGGCCAGATGGATTTACATGTGAATTCCACCAAACATTCAAAGAACAATTAATTCCAATACTACACAAACTATTTGATAAAATAGGGACAGAAGGTATACTGCCAGAATCCTTCTACGATACCGTTATGGTGCTGATAGCTAAACCAGGTAGGGTGAGAACAGAGAAAGAAAACTATAGACCAATTTCCCTAATGAATATTGATGCAAAAATTTTAAATAAGATATTAGCAATGAGATTACAGAAAGTCATCCCCAGGATACTACACTATGACCAAGTAGGATTTATACCAGGGATGCAGGGATGGTTCAATATTAGGAAAACTCTCAGCATAATTAATTATATTAATAACCAAACTAAGAAAAACCATATGATTATCTCCATAGATGCAGAAAAAGCCTTTGATATAATCCAACATCCTTTCCTATTGAAAACACTAGAGAGTATAGGAATAAATGGGCTTTTCCTTAAAATGACCAGTAACATCTATTTAAAACCATCAGCAAGCATCATATGTAATGGAGACAAACTAAAACCATTCCCAATCAGATCAGGAGTGAAACAAGGCTGCCCACTGTCACCATTACTATTTAATATTGTATTAGAAATGTTAGCTTTAGCAATAAGAGAAGAAAAAGACATAAAAGGAATCAGAGGAGGTAATGAAGAAACCAAATTATCACTCTTTGCACATGACATGATGGTATACTTAGAGAACCCTAGAGACTCAACTAAAAAACTACTAGAAACAATTCACAACTTTAGCAAAGTGGCAGGATTCAAAATTAATCCACATAAATCATCAGCATTTTTATATATTACCAACAAAGTTCAGCAGCAAGAGAAACAAAAAGAAATTCCATTCCAAATAGCAGATGATAGGATAAAATATTTGGGAATCTATCTGCCAAGGAAAAGTCAGAAACTATACGAACTAAATTACAAAAAACTTTCCACACAAATAAAATCAGACCTAATCAATTGGAAAAATATTAAGTGCTCATGAGTAGGCAGAGCGAACATAATAAAAATGACAATACTACCCAAACTAATCTACTTATTTAGTGCCATAACAATCAAACTCCCAAGAAATTATTTTACAGATCTAGAAAAAAAAGTAGCAAAGTTCATTTGGAAGAACAAAAGGTCAAGGATTTCAAGGGGATTAATAAAAAAAAAAAGGCAGATGAAGGTGGCCTTGCTGTACCAGATCTAAAACTATATTATAAAGCAGCGGTCATCAAAACCATTTGGTACTGGCTAAGAAATAGAGCACTCGATCAGTGGTACAGGATAGGTTATCAGGACAACCTAGGCATTAACCTTAACAATCTAGTGTTCGATAAACCCAAAGACCCCAGCTTTTGGGATAAATATTCTCCATTTGGCAAAAACTGCTGGGAACATTGGAAACTAGTGTGGAAGAAATTAGGGCTTGACACATACCTAACACCACATACCAAGATAAGATCTAAATGGGTTCATGATCTAGATATAAAGAGGGACTTTGTAAACAAGTTAGAGGGACGTAATATAGTTTATCTCTCAGACCTGTGGAGAGGGAATATATTTATGTCCAAAGAAGACCTGGAACTCCTAATTGAACACCAGAT
>JAJPUD010028031.1:0-15025 GCA_023553655.1 Myrmecobius fasciatus
TAAGAGAAGAAAAAGAGATAAAAGGAATCAGAGTAGGTAATGAAGAAACCAAATCATCACTCTTTGCAGATGACATGATGGTATACGAGGTTCTGATGGACATGGTTCTCTTCAACAATGAGATGTTTCAAACCAGTTCCTATTGTTCAGTGATGAAGAAAGCCATATACACCCAGAGAGAGGTCTGTGGGATCTGAGTGTGGACCACAACACAGCATTTTAATGCTTTCTGTATTTGCTTGAATTTTGTTTTCCTTCTTAAGTTGTTTTTTTTCTTTCTAGATCTGATTTTTATTGTGCAGTAAGATAACTGTATAGATATGTATACACATATTGGATTTGTCATATAATTAAACATATTTAACATGTATTAGACTACCTGTCATCTAAAGGTGGGAGTGGGGTAAGGAGGGGAAAAATTTGGAATAAAAAAATTTTGTAGAGGTCAATGTAGAATAATTACTCATATGTTCTGTAAATAAAAATCTTTAATTAAAAAAAGTTACATGTTTTTCAAAAGCAGGATTTTTGCCCAATCAGTAAGTATTACTAAACTAAATGATATTTTTGGAGAATTTTAAGATTTTATTTGCAAACATGTAAATTAGAGTATGCTACTCATCTATTGGCTTTGTTTGAAATGTTTCATATTGAAGCCCACCTCCATCTCATACTCTAATCCTAGTGTAATATGCAATTCTTACTCTACTCAAGTAATATGATTCTGTGTAAGAAGATAAAGGTTGTTGAGTTGTAATAGTCATCAAATATATTTCTCACACTTATTTTACCGTATGTGTATTCAGATGATTCCATAGAAGAGTAATATTATGAAAGGCTTTCAGACACAAATGACAAATATGAGATTTTTCATCAGAGTGAGTTTTCATATGACAATTAAAAATTGAGATTTTAGAAGAGGTGAATTTGCAGATTTCACAATGGAAGGTCCGTTTCATTCCTACAAGAGAAAAATATTTCATTTACATTCACTTACCAAAAAAAGTTCTTCATTTCTAAAAATTGTGCTTACCCTTGTATTCCACTAAATACATTTAACCTGAAAACCCCTCATTTACATATTTAACATATATTTAAACCATATTTAACAATGAAGGAGGGGAAAACCGCTTGTTCTTTTGCCTTTCAGAATATCTGGTTTCAGGACATTCAGTCCTTTAATGTGGAGGCTGACATATCCTGGGTGATTCTAATAACAGTTTCTTGGTATTTGAATTGTTTCTTTCTATCTGCTTGCTATATCTTTTCCTTGCTGTAATAGTCCCAAAATTTAGCCACGATATTCCTTGGGGTTTTGATTTTGGGATCTCTTTCAGGAGGTGATTGGTGAATTCTTTTGATGGCTATTTTACCTTCTGATTCTAAAACATGAGGGCAGTTTTCTTTCATGATTTCCTGGAAGATAGTGTCTAGGTTCTTTTTTTCATTATGGCTTTCAGGAAGTCCAATGATCCTTAGATTGTTGCTCCTGGATTTACTTTCTAGGTCAGTTGTTTTTACTAGGAAATATTTCATATTTTCTTCTATTTTAAATTTTTTTTTGTTTGATTCTTGAAGTCTTATTGAGTCTTTCATTTCCATTTGTTCAATTCTAATTTTTAATGTATTCTTTTCTTCAGTTACCTCTTTTAGCTCCTTTTGTAAGTGGCCAATGGAAATTTTTTGTTCATTGCAGACTTTTTCCGTTTCATCAATTTTGTTTTTCAGTGAATTGGTGTCTTTTTCATATTTCTTTTGTAGAGCATTATATGCTTTTTCCATTACTTCTTGCAATGATCTCATTTCATTTACCCATTTTTCATCTAACTCTCTTGAGATTCTTTAAGCAATCTTCCAGGAAAACCTTGTGAAATGGGGACCAGCTCATGTCTTCCTTTGTGGCTTCCTCTGGAGTTGCTTTACCTTTAGGAACCTCAGGATCTTGGGTCTGTTCTTCTTGCTCTTCATAAAAGCTGTCTATTGTGAGAGTTCTTTCTGTTTTTTTATTCATTTTATTTTTTTTAAAGCTTGAGGTCTGTTTAAAGCAGAGAAGTGGCAGCTGTGGTAATTTGCCCTGAGGCAATTTGGCTGATTGACTTCTGGGGCTAGGTCCTCCGTTTTCAGTGGGTTATGATCTATCTACCTTTTACAAAAGGCAGATCTGCCAAAGCACCTGCCTGCAACCAGAGTAGTGTGGACCAAGAGTCTTTTTTTTTTTTATTAAAGCTTTTTAATTGCATAACATATGTATGGGTAGTTCTTCAACATTGATCCTTACAAAGCTTTGTTACAAATTTCCCCCCCCCAGTTCTCTCCCCTCCCCTAGATGGCAGGAAGTCCACTACATGTTAATTATATTAAAATATTTGACAAGTTGAATATATGTATACATATTTCCATATTGCTATGCAAGAACAATCATATCTATATGAACAAAAAATATCTGAGGAAGGAAACCCAATGCAAGCAAACATTGATAGAGATCATGGAAATGATATGTTGTGGTCCACATTTCATATCTCTCTGGGTGTATAAGGCTTTCTGTACTGAACAACTGGAACTGGTTTGAAACATCTCATTGTGGAAGAGAGCTATGTCCAACAGAATTGATCATCATATAGTACTGTTGTTGCCATGTATAATGATCTCCTGGTTCTGCTCGTTTCACTCAGCATCAGTTCATGCAAGTCTCTCCAGGCCTCTCTGAAATCATCCTGCTGGTCGTTTCATACAGAACAATAATATTCCATAACACTCATATACCATAATTTATTCAGCCATTCTCCACTTGATGGGCATCCATCCATTCAGCTTCCAGTTTCTAGTCACTACAAAAAGGGCTGCCACAAACAAGTGGCCCAAGAGTCTTGCAGGGACTCTGCAGGTGCTTCTAACCTGCCACACCAAGTCCGGCCCAGCTTGCTGCCCTGTCTCCCGGAGCTGGGACCAAACTTGGCAAACTGCCTGACCCCCCTACCTATCTGAAACAGACCTGCTCTGTAGCTTTTCCAAGGTAACTTCTGCTAGGAATGTGTTGTACTCCTAATATTTGGGGGAGCTTTGCCTTAAAAATAAGTTTAGAGGCTTAATCTGCTGTTGGTTTGAGAGAAGGTCAGAGAAGGACACGGAAATTTGTGTCTTCACTCCATCATCTTGGCTCTGCCCCCTTTTAACTTAATTTTTCCTGAGAATTTTTATTTTTACTAGGTGGGTGGGAGATTTGCGTTTTCTTACATAAACTGAGTTTAAGAGAAATATTTTCCATAACTTTACATGTGGTTTCTTAATTGAGGGTGGAGATAAGGGAGAGAACCTAGAACTCAAATCTTAAAAAAAAAACATATAAAACATTTTTTTAATGTAACTGGGGGAAAATGTTAAATCAATAAATAAGCAAGTATCCTCAATGTTAATATGTTGATTGTAGGAAACAAATGATGTAATACTCCTATAATGCTCTGTAAACCATAAAGCGTTACACAAATACCAGCTATTATGTTCTGAAAATTCTTTGTGTAATGAATTTTAGACAATTCAATAAACTGACATGTCAACTATTTCACCTGAAGTACCCAAGCGATTTATAAAATTGTTTTTTCACTATTTACCGATTGTCCCAGTGCTGCATAGTTGGCATGAGCACTTAAATCTACCTGTTAAAAATAAGCAGAACATCTCATGTTCAGCAATACTAGCTATTAACTTGTTTTTATGGAAAATGAAACATTTTTATATTTTCAGAAGCCATCAACCAAGGGACTACTTGGGAAAAGGAAGGTAAAAACAAAGCTCATTGTGTCAAATGTGATGTGGGAAACTGATTGATTTAAGGTGAAGTAATTCATTGTCCAATATGTTGTTTTGAGTTATTACTTAAGTGTTTTTGATCAGGCTGCAGGGTATAACTATAGTAATTACCAGGATGGATCTTCTCATTAATAACCTGTTGAATCATCCAAAAACGGCCATCCATCATTAGGCAGTGACTGCTACCCATTATTTCAATTCATTCATCTGTTCCTGAAAGAATACTTTAATATGTGTTCTCTTCTTTCTTGATATACATGACCTCTTATATGCAGCCAGACAGGGATGTGAGCTCCCAAACAAATAAACGGACTATTACTAGTACTGGTTACATCTAGCTAAAAAGGGTAATGATTCTGGATGCTGTGTGCTACACATAGTAAATATATCCTTTCTAACCTTGAGCTGTACACACTGAAGAGGTACTAGTATCTTATGTGGGGTGCAGATCGTTGATTTAATAATTATTTTTCATTTAATAAAGGAAGCAAATAAAACCTATGCTACAAACTGGTCAAGGCACTGAAAATGTGTGTGGCTCAGGTAGAATTCAATACAAAAAATTAGTTAAGGAATGAGTAATGCAATAGGAGAAAAAATTCACTGGATTAGGAGAAAAAATTGTATCCAAATTCTCTCTCTCCCATTTATATATGACATCTGCTAAGTCATGTAATCTCTCAAGACCTCAGTTCCCTCATTTGATTTGGTTTCATCCAGCGGTGTCTGTCCTGGGCCTGTCCCCCAAAGAAAGCATTAAAGAGGGAAAATGACTGACATGCAAAAATGTGGCTGCTCATTTTGTGGCAGTAAAGAATGGGAAAAGGAGTGCATGCCCATCAATTGTGAATTGGCTGAATAAAATGACAGTATGTGAAAGTACGTTAGTGTTCTATTACAATGATGAATGAGCTTGTGCCTTCCAGCTGTACTTTCCCAGACATTTAAACTTGCTTAGTCTGTGCCTAGTTGGCAGGAATTCATTTAATTCTGACCTGGCATTGTACTCCCACTAGAGTCTGCCCACTGGCTGGTGGAGGCTGGTAAGTTTTAGGAACAGATGTGCTTGAAGCAGATGGGAACGAATTTGCAGGAATGATGATATCAGGCTGGATAGGAGGAGAGACAGTGTGTCAGAGAATGCTAAAGTTTCTCCTTGAACCCAATACTTACACAGTCCCTTCATACCCTGAGTGATTTATCTACTTTTTGTTTCCTTAGCAGCTTTGTGATTAGAAAGCATATAAAGGTAGAGACAGGAAAAATAAAGTACCTGGAAATTTTTTCTTAGGGAATTGGTTAATAGCTTGTTCTATTTCTTTTTCTAAGATGGGGCTATTTAAATAATTTATTTCCTCTTCTGTTAACCTGGGCAATCTATATTGTTGTAGATATTCCTCCATTTCATTTAGATTATCAAACTTACTGGCATAAAGTTGGGCAAAGTAACTCCTAATTATTATTCTAATTTCCTCTTCATTGGAGGAAAGTTTTCCCTTATTCTTGAGACTAACAATTTGATTTTCTTCTTTCCTTTTTCTTATCAAATTAACTAAAGCCTTATCTATTTTGTTTTTTTTATAAAACCGACTCTTAGGTTTTATTAATTCAGTAGTTTTCTTATTTTCAATTTTATTAATTTCCCCTTTTATTTTTAGAATTTCCAATTTGGTATTTAATTGAGGGTTTTTAATTAGTTCTTTTTCTAGTTTTTTAATAATCCCACTTCATTGATGTTCTCTTTCTCTATTTTATTCAAGTAAGCATCTAGAGATATAAAGTTACCCCTTATAACCGCTTTAGCCGTATCCCACAAACTTTGGTATGTTGTCTCATTATTGTCATTCTCCTGGATGAAATGATTGATTGTGTCTATGATTTGCTCTTTCTCCCATTCATTCTTCAGGATTAGATTATTTAATTTCCAATTAACTTTTGGTCTATTTTCTCCTGGCCTTATATTGCATGTGCTTTTTTATTGCATCATGATCTGTAAAAGATGCATTTACTATTTCTGCCTTTCTACATTTGATTTTGAGGTTTTTATGCCCTAACACATTGTCAATTTTTGTATAAGTTCCATGGGCTGCTGAGAAAAAAGTAAACTCCCTACTGTCTCCATTCAATTTTCTCCACAGATCTATCATACCTGGCTTTTCTAACAATTGGTTTACCTCCCTAGTTTCTTATTTATTTTGTGGTTTGATTTATCTAATTCTGAGATAGCAAGGTTGAGATCCCCCACTAGTATAGTTTGGCTGTTTATTTCTTCTTGCATGTCTCTTAACATCTCCTCTAAGAATTTGGATGCTATACCACTTGGGGCATATATATTTAGTATTGATATTGCTACATTATTTATGGTACCCTTTAATAAAATATAGTTTCCTTCCTTATCTCTTATGATTAGATCTATCTTTGCTTTTACTTGATCTGATATCAGAACTGCTACCCCTGCTTTTTTTTTGTTCACCTGAAGCATAATAGGTTCTGCTCCAGCCTTTTACCTTCAGATAAGGAAATATGTTTAAAAAATGAATGTACATGTCTAAAAAGAAATATTGTTTTTACATGTTATGGGGAAAATTAAAAAAAAATTTTAAAAGAGCTGGATTAATTTTCTTCTAATTCTGACATTTTATAATTATGTAAAAAAAGAACAAACGGTAAAGTATCAAAAATCATTGCTAATGTGTTTCAAATATTAGAGAAAATCTTTGAAAAGTTTCATTATGGAGGGTATACATATAGCATAGACAAAGTGAAAAAAATCAGTCAGCACTCAACATAAGGAATCATTTTGAGGGAATCTGAGCTTTGTAATGGAAAACATTCAGAGACATTATATGAGTCAGTTAACAGTAAAGGAAGAAATTCTTGTAATTGTCAAATAAAGGGGCTACTAAAGTTTTGGGAAAAACTTTCAGTAACACACTTCAGACTACATACAATAGGTTAACAAAATATAATTGCAACATATCAAGTCAGTTTAAAAAAAACCAGCCTTTATTCAATTAAACTTTTGTCAAACACTTACAATATGACTTACAAAGAGACGTTAAATTATGCAAGATTTGTCTGCTGTTTGGAGTAATTTAATGCTGGACATCAAAAGAATTTTAAGCCCAATCATTCCACAGGCGGGCCATTAACCAAACATTCAAAACTCAATCACAGTAAAGTTCAACAAATACTTCTCTGTCAAGTTAATATAGATCTTATTGTCTCCTTGCTTCTTCACATCTAACTAGTCTTATTGTTCCTACTGAAGACAAACAATGGTTTTACTTTACCTGTTTCCTGTTGGTACATATGAATGATACAAAGTGCTAAGGTTTTTCTGTAACTTTCCATCCTCAATAACAAAATTGGTGAGAGTTATCAAGTGGGTACATTTTATTGATCTACAAAAGATATCCCATTTGGGGAAAGATCTGCCATTGTTTCCTACTCCAAGTTCAGTATAGGAAAGGAACAAATTTGGGAGTTCTTCTAGAATGTCAAAATATCTGGATGGAAAATGAAAGTTTATCATCTGGATATTTTCTATGCAAACTAGGACTTGGAAAATATGAATATATTCAAGAGATTCATTATTTTTATTTTATTTTAATTTTTTCTTATTGTTTTGGTGATATTCAGGCACAGTCTTGGTTTTTAAAACTTTCATTATCTGCTTCTTACCCAATTGTCTTCTGTGGACTCCAAATGTCACTTGAACATTTTTCAGCACAAACATTTTAAACTTTATAATAATCTGAAATGTACTAAGACATATTTTTTAAAACTACGAATAACATCTCTATCTTTACTGTCTAATCAAGCTTTTCTGAAGTCAACATTGATACTGCCAAAAGGAAGCATCACAGCTTTGATGCAAAATGAGCCATTTTAAATGGTTATAATTCATGAGTTTTTTTTTAAGGCATTTCATTGGAGTTTTTTGAAGTAATAGTAAAATGTGAGAAGTTTCTAATATATTAAAAGGCTCATCATATTAGCATAGACCAGATTGTAAAATTATATTTTGTTTAATTAATTTACCAACATATATTAAAATGTGTAGAGGCTCTATATTTGGAACATTTTAAAAAGCACATCAAAATCTAACAACTTGAATTGACTTTTCAATGACTGAAACATTGAAAAGACATGCTTAACCACACCAAAAGTAACTGTTCCATAATAGAAAAGAGAAAAATTTGACTCCTCATGCAGAAATATAATTGTTAATTTGAAACTGAAATGAAATAACATGTCCCATGCAATGAGAACGTAAGTCCAATATTCCCATGTCCAAAACACAACTTAAAAATAAAATGCCTTCCTCAAAAGGAGGTAGTTTCATGAACATAATGTTTTTTTTTTTACTTTGCCAATTATCTTTAGAAATACAAAATTGTTTGAATAACTATATAGATAACAACAGATATGGACTGATGTACAAGGAGATAATAGCTTAGATTATCTGATATTAAATTTAGAGGAGTTTTCCATCTGCCTAAAACATAATTAACAGGTAATAATTCTAAAAAGTAAATATTTTAAACCTCCATATATTCATTGTTTTGTAGACTAATACATTTTATCACTTGATTTCATATGCAGTCATTTTTCAAGCTATTTCATAACAGCAATCTAAACTATAGTTTATGTATTTTAAAATAAATTAAATAAAACCATTATTACTAAAAGTTGTAATTAAAGACTTATGACAGTGTTACCTTTTACAGAGGAGGTTTATGATCTTTTTCTAAGTGCTATACTTTTTAAAAGCTTTTTATTTGCATATGGGTAATTCCTCAATACTGATCCTTACAAAGCTTTCCATTACCAATTTCCCCCCCTAGTTCCCTCCCCTCCCCAAGATGGCAGGAAATCTACTACATGTTAATTATATCAAAAATACTTGACAAGTCAAATATATGTATATATGTTTCCATACTTATCTTGCTGTGCAAGAACAATCGTATCTACATGAACAAAAAATATCTGAAAAAGGAAACCTAATGCAAACTGATAGAAACCATGGAACTTATATGTTGTGGTCCACATTTCACATCCCTCTCTCTGGGTGTATATGGCTTTCTTCACTGAACAATTGGAGGTGGTTTGAAACATTTTATTGTTGAAGAGAGCCCTGTCCATCAGAATTGATCACCATAATCATATAGTCTTGTTGTTGCCGTGTACAGTGATCTCCTGGTTCTGCTTGTTTCACTCAGCATCAGTTCATGCAAGTCTCTCCAGGCCTCTCTGAAATCATCCTACTGGTCGTTTCTCACAGAACAATAATATTCCACAACATTCATATACCATAATTTGTTTAGCCATTCTCCAATTGATGGGCATCCATTCAGTATCCAGTTTCTAGCCACTACAAAAAGGTGCAAGAATGTTTGTGGCAGCCATGTGGGTCCCTTTTCCTCCTTTAACATCTCTTTGGGATATAGGCCCAGTAGAAATGCTGCTGGGTCAAATGGTATGCACAGTTTGATAACTTTTTGAGCACAGTTCCAAATTGCTCTCCAGAATGGTTGGATCCGTTCACAGTTCCACCAACAATGTATCAGTGTTCCAGTTTTCCCACATCCCCTCCAGCATTATCTTTTCCTGTCATTTTAGCCAATCTGACAGGTGTTTAGTGGTACCTCAGAGTTGTCTTAATCTGCATTTCTTTGATCAATAGTGATTTGGAGCTAAGTGCTATACGTTTTAAACAACATGGATTATTTAAAAATACCATGGGTTCATATTTTTAAATAAACAGAAAAAATTATGGCTTTGACTACCTGCTATCATAAGATCACGGTTAATGTAGTCTACCATCAAAAGAGTAACATTAATATTCTTTATTATCTATAAATTGCTAATGTCCTAACCTGGATTAGTTTCATGCCTTTAAAGTTAAGATGTTCTGACTCAGAATTGTTAGCCCTTTAACAAAATTGATATGAATAAAATTAACTTCACTAGATTTCTAAACACCTTATTTTACCCTAGTAAGTATGCAAATCTAGGCACCACTACAAACTTTTGAAAACTTTTTTTTTGCTTTTGCTAAGGCAATTTGGGGTTAAGTGATTTGCCCAGAGTCACACAGCTAGGGAATGTTAAGTGAGAGCAGATTTGAACTCAGGTCCTCCTGACTTCAGGGCTGGTGTTCTGAAAACTTCTTTACAATTTTCTTAAATATGTATTCATGATGTATTTAGAATTTAGACACTTAAAAAAACCCTTTAATTAAAAACGAGGTTTTCAAAGGAAATGCAAAATGTTAAAACTGCATCACTTATCCATCATGTTGAGGATCATTTCAAAATTCACTTCTCTTTGTGGTTCTTCAACGATAAGAACCATTTCATTTGTAGGATGTTCTATATTTCCAATGGATATATCTTCAGTTGGCATCTCCTCAACAACTTTATATGAAAAAAGAGACCATATCTGACGTTAGCAACAATACATAAAAATCAGAATTTACAAACTGCAAATGTACAAACTTATGCTGAAAAATAAATTGATCTAAAGCATAAAATCCAGTATTTTAGAACATTAATCCTCGATGACAGTATAATATAAATATTTCTGTTTTGTTTATTTCTTTTCCTTTGCTCAATCAGCAAATGTTTACTGAGTGCCTGTCACATCCAAGGCATTGTCTTAGGTGTCATGAAGCATATGAAGTTATCAGATTTTTATTTACAAATTCAGGATTTAATGAGGATTACCAAAAACAAGTCATTCCAAATATCTGCACTAATAACTGTTATTCATACTATTTGATACACTTTCTTATTGGTCCAGAATGTTCAAGAGGCTACTCTAATTTCCTGCTACAAACATAAGGAAGAACAGTTTTGATTTAAAATATCTTAAAGGACTTTTGAAAAATGCTATTAATTTATGGTAATAATGCGGTTTTAAAGTCATTTTGACATCATGTTGAAAAATGACACTGAACTTAAGATTCGAAAGAGGTCTATCAATAGTTAGACTATTTAAGACTAATATGCCAAAAAGAAAAATGTTCTGTTTTCACCAGTGGAATAAAAGTAGAAATGTTAGATAATAATCTGAATAAAATGAGAGAAAGCATCAGTTACAAAATGAAACATCTCAATTGTATTGTTCGTAATAATTTTTATCAATTTTATGTTTTGCCCTGGTAGTGAAGCCTAACATGAAATTATCACGGTTACTACAGTTCTACTTTGACAACCGTGAAAAGTAGCCAAAATGGGAAGACAGGTATTTGGCATATTAAAGAGTGTTATGGATTTGGAGGCACAAAAAGCGAAGTTCAGAATCCATGAAACTTGTTAATTGTGTGACTTTAGCCAAATCATTTAGCTTTCCTTAATCAGAGTTCCATTAATTTTTTAAATCTTGGGCAGTTTGAAATCCATATAATAATAAAATTCATCTTTTACATGAATCACCTTGGAATTTCATTTTCCTTTCATGTTGTCTTTGCCCTCTTCATGTTCTTTCCTTATTTTCCCCCAAACTTTATATCGCAACAAAAGATACTGTTGCTCAATTAAATCCTTAAATATCTATTCAAAATTGACTAATTCTGTCATAAAATTCCTATCATAATTGTCTCCAATTTGCTGTCTTTTATTGACTTTATCAGAAGAAATTTTGGGGTTTCAAAGAGTCTGAAAATAGGAAGATAAATATGAAGTAAGACGCATCTGTTCTTTATAAAATATTTTCAAATTTAATCAGCATAAACAGTCAAGATAATGAGTTAGTAGATGTTAATGCTGATCTTAACAAAGATGTGTTATCAAGTGTCTAAGGCTTAACAGTGACAATTTAAGATTTTTTATTTACATCAATTGTTAAACTTTAAATGTTTCTGTAATCTTTATTTGTATTAGGAATTTTAATAGCAAGAGATTACCAACAGATGCTTAGATTTATAAATTTGCTTACTGTATCAAAATTTCATTGTTAGAATAATTAAACATGCATTTATTATTCATAAAATAACCCCAAGAATTTTTTTAGTAAAAATTGTGTAATACATTCATTTTTTAAATACAAGAAAAATTTAGAAGTATATTTGCAATTGTAATAATTTATAGTCTTGGGGCAGCTAGATGGCGCAGTAGATAGAGCATCAGCCCTGAAGTCAGGAGGACCTGAGTTCAAATCTGATCTCAGACACTTAACATTACCTAGTTGTGAGACCCTGGGCAAGTCACTTAACCCCAATTGCCTCAGCAAAAAGCAAAACATATATATATGTGTGTGTGTGTGTATATATATATATAGTCTTTTGGAATAAACAACAAAGTATTTACTCTACATGTTTTTAGGCATTTTTCTGCATAGACTTTGAATTTTATTACCTCTAAAGAGTACTCTAAATAAATTTTATGGATTATTCCTAGAATATGATTATTTTATAATCTCTCATATGAAAATTTAAAATATTCATCATTTTCACTGAAATTATTTAGGAAAGTCATAACTTAAAATAATGAAGTTTTTCTCTTTGTATTTCCAATGATGTATTTAATATTTGAAGAAACTCTATATAAATGCATGGTTTTAATGTATTCCTAAAAGCAGGTAGAAATGGTCCAATTTATCTGGGGAAATATAAAAAGCAGACTCTACCCCATAAAGCCAGACAATCCGTATTGGTATTTTTGACCTCATAAATTTTTTATGGCTCATAAAACAGTGTTTACCTTTTTCCCTTGCACCTTGTTCTGGGTCCTTTTGTTTTTCTTCTTTACTGTTTCTTCCTGATGGAACAGCATTTTCTCTCACCACTTCACAATGCTCAGAATGTTTACGCATATTATTCTGTTGGTGAAATGTTTCAGAGTTGGCATAATAAAAGTAGCATTACTTTCTAACATTTTAGCAAAATATTTGATCTCAGGCATAAATGCTGAGAAAAAACTGGGTCATATCTACCTTTAACCACTTGGCAAAAAAAGATTCTGTTGCTAAAATGGAGCAGATTAATTCAAAATGGTACAAAGGAATTCTCAAAAAAAAACAAAAACAAAAAACAAAAAACAAAACCAAACATTCAACACGCCAGTGGGAATATGTCAGACAAACTACTTCAGTAAGGGGGAATCGTTTTCATGGGGAACATGGCTCTTGTTTTACAACAGAAGTAAACAGTACATTAAGCATCACTTCATAGTCAGATTTTCTGGAATGGGTCTGTTCCATAAAGCCAAAGATGCCATTCAACTAATTACTGTTCTCAAAAATTGATGGTTAGAGCAGAATGACAGCAAGCTGTCACAGATCAGGATAGAAAAGTTGTAATAAACCATTTAGGCCAGCCCCCTCATTTTAAGAGTTGGTGAATCTGAGGCCCAAAGAAGGACAGCTATTTGCCCAAGGTGGCAAGAGTGATGAATGGCAAAGCTCAGACTTAATTCAAACTCTCTGCCTCCCAACATGCTTTCCATTAGGTCATGATGTCTTCTTGTAGATAACTCTCTCCAAGCCTCTGAATTTACAGGAGTGAAAATGAGATCCAGTGAAGTATGACTTGCTCAAGCTTACATAGTTTGTTAGTAGGAGGGCCATGATTTAAATCCAGTTCTCTGGACTCTTGGTCCTGTGCTCTATTATTGCATGATAAACATACATAAAAAATTTTAAGCCTATTCAATTTTAGCATATTTCTTCTGAACCAACAGGGTATTCTAGTTTTAACGTGAGATTATACTTTTTTTTTTTTTTAACACTGGGTTTTTCGTGCAAAATTATTTTCAGGAAAAATGAGAAAAAAAATACGGTAGTTTTCAATGGACTCAGACTTATTAGCAGTTAATACTGTCTCATATGGTAAATACATACAATAATTAAATTAAAAGTTATAATTTTGGAAATTCTAAAAGCTTTTCAGCAATTGACATACTTGTCACCAACTTTAAGAGCGTTATGTATCTTGATGATTCATGTCAAATATCCATTTTTATCTAAATATTAAAATGTTCATACCTTTGGACACAGTGTTCCCACTAGATGGTATCAATCACAGAAAAAAAAAACATTCCCACATGCCACAATAATCCATACAATCATCTTTAAATGTAGCAAGACAACTGAAAAAAGCAAAGTAGGTGCCCATAATTTGAGAAATTTTTGAACAAATTATGGTGTAGGAATATAATGGAATATTGGTTTGTAAGAAATTAGGAAGAAGATAAATTGCAGCAGAATGAAGAACATAGAACCAGGAAACAATATATACAACTACATTAATAATATGAATGAAAACAGCACTAAAAGTCAATAGAAATTTGATTAAATGCAATTACTAATGCATATTACAAAGGATCATTTCAGTAAACAGGCAGCTGACTATAAGTAGGAAATATTGCATGTGTTGTCTTACTCAATCACTGCATCAGTTGGTTCTAATTGACTGTTCTTTGTTTTAAGGGAGAAATCTAAGGGAAGAAAGTAATTACTCAGAAATACATTCTGAAAAACAAAAAGGATGAGAAATATACAAAAATTCCCAACCTTAAAAGCAACAAAAAAAGAGCAAAAAAATTTTTATAATTACATTTTAGAGTATTAAAAGTGTCTAAATTGGGAATATTTGCAATTGTAATAATTTATAGTCTTGGGGCAGCTAGGTGGTGCAGTGAATAGAACATCAGCCATGAAGTTAGGAGGAACTGAGTTCAAATGTGGTCTCAGATAGTTAACACTTCCAAGCTGTGTGACCCTGAGCAAGTCATTTAACTCCAATTGCCTCAGCAAAAAACAAACAAAAAACCTTAACTCCAATTGCCTCAGCAAAAAACAAACAAAAAGCCCCAAAAACAAATGTCTAAATTCTGTGCCTTGAAATAATAAAAGCATAATAGCCTTACAAAGCTTTTCCAATTCAGAGAGTTTGTTTCTAGTATGGTTCTCATCTGTCAAAACAGAATCTTTCTAGAATTAACTGTCTTACCCGTCGTGAAAAACCTTTGCCACATTTGGGACATTCATGAACAGTTGGCACGAACGTTTCGTCATGGTATTTCTTGAAATGAGCATTCAGCTGTTGTTCCTGTCTAAAACATTTGTTGCAGGAAAGGCAGGTAAATGGTTTCTCTCCTGTGTGGGTACGTTTATGTACTTCCATTTGCTGCTCCTGGAAAGAGAAAAGTCAAGTAAGCAAAAAGCCTAAAACAGTAGTCATTCCCTGTATTATACATACAGGGATTGTTCT